>VZTT01071029.1:0-14171 GCA_013400855.1 Buphagus erythrorhynchus
AAAGGCTCTTTCCTGCCTTCTGACTGTTATCTGAACATAATTCTTAATGTTTTTAAGAAGGCCTTTCAAGATTCAGAGTGTACTTTACCAATTCAATATTAAACTTGATAAAGGCATCTTCTGTGCTATGAAATTCAGGCTTAAAATAAGCAAAGTGTTAATGGTTACAAAACCACAATGATGTGGAAATGTTTGTTGTGAGCAAAAAGGGACCAAACAGCACAAGAGCTGAAACATACCTCTGTTTTTCTGTTTACTGTAAAACTAAGCATATTCTTATTAAGCCACATTAGTTACACTTGAGGTACCTTTAAAAAGATGACACACATTGCATTAATCTTCTGTATTGTTCTGTCAATCCTGCTAAAGCACCTTTGTTTAACTGGGAGTTGTAATCTCACATGACAACAGCGGCGAGGGGCTTTAATTTCAGAAGTGCTTGTTTGCAGGAGCATGAAATCATTTTCAATGGCTGCCAGCAGCCAAAGGAGCTCTGCAGGCAAAGAAAAGATTCTACATTCTTTATGCCAGATTAAATCTTAGTGTTGCTGCAAAACTTATTCAAATTTAGAAATGTACCTTATTTTGTTGCAAAAAGTGCAGGGTTACACTCATTTTGGTGTTTTGTTCTGAGTCTTAAGGTCTTATTCCAGCTGCAGCAGTCAGATCCAGTGTATCTATAAAATGAACAAGAGAAGAAACAGTTCAGATCCCTTATCTGTTATACCTGAGCTTAACTTGTACAAACATTCAGAAGCCTGGTGCCCAAGATGTGACTGAGGCTCAGGAGCCCTGTGGCAGCTCTGAAAACTTAGCAAGAAGTCACAAACACACTGCTGTGTCCTCAGAGTTGTCCACTTATTTTTCCTTAAAGTGTGAATGGACAGATAAATACTCCTTGGAAAATCTGACTTGTGCTATTGGTGGCAGAGCCTAGGTAACAAAGGCACTTTTAATTCTCAAAATAAATAGCATTTTGCCCCCCTGCCCTGCCCGTTTGCAGCTGTCTCTGTACAATTCTCTGGTTGCAGTTTGAATTTAGGGAAGCCCCGCAGCTGAGCTGGCTGAGGATGTTTCAGTTCCCTGCTGGCCTCACACACCAGCTCTCCTCTGGCTCCTTCTGCCACGTTTTGCAGAGCTAAAGAGCAGCAGGATTTTGGTTACCAGTGATGTCTCAGGTGGCAGGAGAGTGCTGGTGGGTAAGTGAGAACACCCAGCTCTGGTTCTTGCCCATAAACAAAGTTCCTCCCTTGCAGCAGCCAGGGAGGAATCCTTTAATCCTTTCCTTGAAGAGAAATGCTACTGGATTTCTATTAAACCCTGCCTGGAGTAGTCAAGTAGCAGTGGTGGTGTAAATAAAGCAAGCCTTTATTGTGGCAGACATAAGAGTTATGCAGTTTCAGGTCTGTAATGCTCTCCTTGCAAAGAAAAATGTTAGATGAGGTAGCATTAATTCTCAGTATGAGCAGACTGTTTGGAAACAAGCATTTCACCTGTCAGAAAAAGCTCTGCAAGGAATGTATTTGATTGTCTCTTGTGAATAATCCCATTTGATTTTTGACAGGAGTATTATTCTAAAAGGGAGAGTTAATCATGGGCATTAATCTCTGCGTGGCAGAGCCTAACCCAGTGTGTGCTCTTGGTGCACAAATTCAGTAGCACAGATTTGCAGATGGATGGTCCCTGCTACATTTCTCTTGGCTGAAATTTGAGTAAAGACAGCTGAAAGGTTCAAGCCCTATATCTACAAATCTTTAAAAGAATTGCTTGCTAGCAAGCAATGAACTCAGACAATTCTAGAGCAAAAGTAAATTAAATTAAAATATTTACTGCCTTTCCAGTTCCAGTTAATTTCTCTGTCTGCTTGTTCAGAGATAGAGACACTGAGGCTGTAAGAAATAAATGTTCATGGCCAGTGCAAGAGTGACTTTTTTTCTTTGTCCTGCATGTACTGCCCAACAGACAGGGAAGCAAGGGAGATGGGAAATGTGGAATTGCCAGGTTTGAGTTAGTTTAATACGTTTCTTTGAGGATAATTTTAGACAGAAAAATGAATGTGTTGGTTCAGAAGATTTCTTGATTTTACACATGGAATGTAAATAAGATCAAGGTCTGTGTCTCAAACATTGTCCATTTAATGGGTTGCTACTTTGATGACCTTTAAGAGGATTCATAAAGCAAATAAAAGGACCTGGAAACTTCTAGGGGTTCACTACACACCTGGAACTTCTAGAACACTTCTAGAACAATCTACTCTCATCTCATATTCCAATAGCATTTTTTCATCTTTTAATACAGGTCTGGAATTTGCATATTCAGCTGCTCCCAAATCTATGCAGAGTGCCATTATGGGGCTGTTCTTCTTCTTTTCGGGGATTGGGTCCTTTGTTGGCTCTGGATTGTTGGCACTGGTGTCTATTAAAGAAATTGGCTGGATGAGTAATCACACAGATTTTGGTAAGTGTAACTTTCAGTGTGTTCATGGTCTGGAAAGTAGAAGTTTCAGTTAAGCATCAAGGACATGGCACTGTTGAGTTTTAGCACAGTTATTATTTTCAAAATATTAATATGTCTACAGCTCTGTGAAAGTTTCATTTTGTATCTTAAGTACAAAATCATGTGAGTTTGCAAAATAATTCACTGCCCTCATGAAAGCAAAGGAAACCTCTGTAGAGCCTCAGTTACTTGCTCAGCTGTTACTGCATTTCATCACTAGAAATTACAAATATTTTCATTTCAGTAAAAAATATTTAAATTACGTGCTGCAGAAGAATATGTTTGGTGTAAAGTACTGAAATTGCTTTCTGTGGTTATGGCAAGTAAAATGTACCCATCTCTGTCCAAGTGATTATTCAGTTTCCTCATTTCGAGTGACTTCATTGAAATCACCATGAGTTAATTCTGCATTTCCGTCTGCTAGCTATTTATACTCCTAAAGTTCAACAGATCACCTGCTTTGAGTTGCCAGTGGAGGTTAAAAATAATTATTGGCACCAGTAGGTGGCACCTTGGGAATTTCAGAAAATCCTCCCCTCCTCAGTGGGCTAATTAGTTCAACCAGGAGAGGTGTGAACAGTTCTTAAAATGTCTGCTAGTGTGTACATGGCTTAAAAGTGCAGCCTAAACTTTACATTTGCTCTAAGAGGATTTGCCATTTCAACTGGATTTGCATCTACCAAAAAGCAATGGTGTCTGATCCCTACATATGCCACAAGTTATCTGTGGCTTCTAAGTTGTTCTTTAAAAGCTGCAGAAGATAACAAGCAGCCTGCACCTTATGGAAGTGTCCTCCCCAAATTAATATTTCATCCTACTGAGACTTCTTTTCCCCAGTCAGTTTCAAAATTAGAAAAGGAACCTTTTCTGCAACTCCATGCAGAGGTAATTCAGCTGATCAGGGCTCAGTAGGGGATAAAAATTTCACACAAATAATCAGGGTGCTTTTCCAGCCCCTTGCCTTTGTTCTCTGAAGCAGCTGATGAGAAGACACTGCCAGATCTTGTCTCTAAAATAAAAATGTAAAATATTTGGGCTGTGCTGAACCTGCCCAGAGGTGGCCAGCACTGGGAGGTGCTGCCTTTCTCGAGCCAGTGGCCATCATTCTGAACAGGCTGCTCAGCTCAGTGCTTTGGGCACTGCCAGCCCTGGGGGCTTGGGGTGTTGGGACCTTTCTTAGCCTAGCTAAGAAGAAAATAAAACCATATAAAACATATATTTCCACAGCAGTCCCTGCTTTAACCCTTTGTAACTTTATAACTCAAAGTTTCATTGCTGTAGCATCATTGAAAGTTCCCAAATTCACACCTGGATTTCACCTGGGTGTTCCAGGGTAGGAGTTGCAATGAGGAGTCAATCAATGAAATATTTGGGGCTTTTCCATGAGATGCTGTATAATGGCTGTAAGCACGTGCCCTAAATTTCTGCTATTTCTGCCAACTCATACTATCACTGGGGGTGATTGACTGCCTCCAAAATCTCCTGAGGAACTTCCCTCCCTGCCAGCACTTCAGGGCTTGTTGCTGCCAATGAATTTACTTGTTTCTCCCACCAAAACTAAGATTTCATTGGTTTAATATCCCATCTCATAAAGGATAATTACTACTCTTCAAACACATCTGCTCTTGAAACAGAGATTCACATGTATATTGTATTTTAAATGTCAGGGAAAGGCTCAGTTTAATTTTACTGCTTTTTATTATAAGTTCATTTAATTGAATCTTAAGTTTCAGTAATTAAAGTAATTGAATGTGAACATTTATAGGCTTGCTGCAGGAGCAGCTGGTTAGGGTCCATGTACACGTCACTGTTTTAGTCTCTGCAACCCATCTGATAATCATAATGGTCCAGTTGGCTGTGCTGGGTTGGAAATGAGCCACAGTACATTGTTCTTGGAAGTACAGCAGGATGGTTCCTAGCAGAGGAAGGATGTTCCAGCAATGAGCTTTCTTCATTTAACATTGTTTAGTGTCCAAAGCACTCGTTTGTGACAACTCTGAGGGAGCATCAAAGGTGAACTGAAGCACAAAGAGCTCACCTATGTTTTCATGAACTCTAAACATCTGAGAGACAATTGCAGTAATGGCTTTTTTTTATATCTATGGAGTTGCCAACTTCTCCCTTTACAGCATTAATTTTTTGGTTTTTCTTTTTAATTTTCTTTTGACTTGGTCTAAGGCATTGGTGAACAAAAGAAAACATTTCTTATCCTGTGCACATCTTCCTCAGCAGTGCCAGCCCTTGCTCTGGAGAATTAAAAAAGAACTGTGCTGTGGGATGGAAATGTGATTTGGTTTGGTTCTGCAGAAAAGTCTTCACCATTTAAACCTGACAAGATTAACATTTTTATCTATATCATCGATATTAATATGTTTTTTTTTTATTTATTACTTCTAGGTAACATTAACGGCTGCCAATTAAACTATTACTTCTTCCTGCTGGCTGCCATCCAAGGAGCCACCCTGCTGCTGTTCCTGATAGTTTCTGTGAAATACGAGCACCACAGGGCCAAGGTGGGCGAGGTGGCTGCCAACGGGAGGCTGTGAGCCCTGGCACGGGGCAGCAGTGCCAGCAGCACCCAGGGAAGGGGCAGGGCCCAGCAGGAGCCCCCTGCAGCCCTGCCAGGGGCAGCCCTGCCCCCTAAGTGCCTTTTGGCAGGGGCTGTTTCTTGCACTACGGCCTGGCAGAGGACAGCAACCCTTGGGAGTGAATTCACTGCAGGCACTGGAGCTGCTCTCTGCTCCTGGGGAGATGTTTACTGAGCTGGGGCTGGGACACTTGGAGTGGAGTCTGGGGAGTCCCAGGGACTGTTTTGACCCAAACTGGGCACCCACAGAACACCCAGCCTGCCCTGAGGACACAGGACAGAAACCAGCTGACAGGAGCCTCAGGCAGAGTGTGGATTTACAGTGCTGGGAGTCATTCTGGGGGGAGGAACAGGGACAAGTTAAATTATAAATTAGCCAGATTAAAAAAGAATGTAATTTTATAATTGACCTGTTACTGACAATGTATCAAGGATTTAAGTCCAGACTTGCAGTCAGGAGTATCCAGGACTCAGGACTGAATCCTAAATCCCAGTAGCTTGTCAGACAGCTGCTGCAGATCTTGGTGCACAAGTAACACTTGTTAGGATTAAAATTGTTTAACTGCAGCAATGTTTTTATTTTTTGAGCCTGCATTAGATGTTTTTGGATAACACCCACCTTTGGACAGACCCTGTTCAGTCTAACACTGTTACTCCCCTAAGGACTATTCCAAATATTTGCAGGAAGAATTCTGAGCAGATCAATGCACAGTGACCATTTAGCAGCCTTTAGCCAGGTCCTTCAGTCTTGTCTTACTTGTAGTTAAACGTGCTCCAGGGTTTGGATCTTTCAGCAACACATTCCTCCAGCAGAGCAAATGGCTTTCTGTTCAGCCTCTTGAATTTTAATGATTCTAACAGCTGTACTTCAGAGTGTGTGCAGACTGATGTGGAAGGTGCAAGGAGTTATGCAGAAAGAAAATAAAACCTTTTTATTAATGTGTTGAATTTTTATAGTTTCCTTTGTCTGCAGTTCTGTTGTTTAAAATGTCCTTATTTTGTACATGGACATCTTTTTAATGAGTTTACAAAATAAAATGAACCTCCATGCTGTGACTTTTGACCCTTTGTTTTTAGGTGAATAAAATTATACTACAACTATTTTGTTCTTTAGCCTTTATTTCCTGAAGACTCAGTGGAATGGTGTTGGATTTCTGAATGTCCACAGGTACCCCATTAACTGTGTCAGACACTACAGCAGTGTCCTGTCCTTGCCCAGATAAATCAGTGAAAATACTTCAGCTCTTGCATTCCTTAGTATGATTCAAAACTGGAATGACTAAAGAATAATGTCTCTATGAGGAAAAACTAATTTCCTTTTCTGACTCTGTTTTAGAAGCTCCATATGTTGTGTTTCTGGAATATCCCAGCTAAAAGAACATAGGATCAGGAGAGTGGAGGCTGCATAAGGGACAGAGCAGGGACCAGATAATTTTTCCCTGACAAAAGAACCCTGTGGTGTTCCACGTGTGCATCACTGATTCCCAAAGCTGCCACAGGCCAGGAGAGAACTGGGCTGTGCCTCCTAGGGCTGCTCTGGGACACGTGGAGGTTTGGCTCAGAAGTGTCCTGCTCTCCAGGACTGGAACTAAGGGCAGAGCCTCCCATGGGAGCACTGATCCTGCCCCTTTCTGAGCAGTGAACTTCACTGAATGCACTGTTTCCCCACCAGCTTCTTAAGTTTTACCAAGAGCATTCCTAAATTTCCCATCTGATAGGGGATAATTGAAGCTGAGTTTAAGGACAGGAGAATAATCTGCAGTTTACCAGGGAAATCAGGTGTCTGTGTGAGAGGCTGTGCAGGCAAACCAATGAAATTCTTATTTAGGGGAAAGCACAGCAGTGCCTGCTGCCTCAGCCCACAGAATCTCAGCTGGTCCAAGCACACAGTGTCAGGGGCTGTAGGACCCTGCTGCTCCACCACTCTGGACATGAGGCTGAACATGCAATCCCGTGTGTAATTCAATTTTTATTTGGGATGACTTGGCTCAGCTCCAGGCACGAGTAATTATTACCATTTATGAATGTTAATCTGACACTTCTCACCAAGGGGATGAGGCCTGGTAGTGACTCCAAGGCTCAGCTGATTCTTCTTCCCCATCTCATCTTTCAGTCGTTCCACCCCAGTCACAGAAATAAGACCAACCAATTAACTTTATGACTGAGCACTGCACCTCATTAATGAAATACCTTGAAGATTCAGAGTTTGAATTTTACACTTCTTAGGTTGTTCCAGTACCATGGAAAGATCTGACAGGAGTTACCCTAATGGATGCTTTTAAGGTGCCTTAAATTCAAAGCACAACATAGAAAGGCACTTACTCAACATGAGAGGAGGAGGTGTCTGAGTAAACTTCAGTGCTTTGACTTGTAAAGAACTGTAGAAAGAATTAGCAGGCACCTCACAGTGCCTCCCCAGGCTAGAAGCAGGGATGAAGGAGGGGTGCCTGTGTTTTATTTGAGATTAGAAGGTGAGTGCATTGCTCATATAATGGATATTTCCAGAGTACAGCAAAACCTGGTTTTTCCTGCCTTTGTACCCATAGTGAATATCCCTCCTCAGAAATGGGGAGCTTTTTTCATTGATTCTGCTTATGTAAACCTCCAGAAAGGAGTTTAATTAGAGCAGTTTAGACATCCATCACTATTTCCCTCAAAAGCCTGTAGTCACCTCTGAGTTGGTTTTATTTGTGTCTTTTTGGTGTTAACAGAAGTTGCTCAGGGCTGACATGAGGCAAGGTTGCTCAGCTTAACAATAAACTGGTGTTAGAAGCTGCAGAGCGTTCTTAATTCTCAAAAAGCAATTTCAAACACCAAATCTTATCCCAGTGATTTTGTTTATATGCAGAGCAGGTTATGGCACTGCAGCAGAGCCCTCAGGGGAAGCAGATTAGAACACTTCCCATTTGAACACTCAGTGGTTTTGAGACAGATTCGTTTCTGAGCAAGCAGAGAATTTGTAAAGCAGCACTGCTGGTGGGACAGTGCACACACCTGAGTGTGGAACCTGCTGGCCCTGGTGCAAGGATGTGCCTGCAGGGAAAGGAAAGAAGAACCAAGGGCAGAAAATTAAACAGAAAATACCATTCTTGGGTTGTTTTCCTACTTCCCTATACATATTTTTTCATTAAACATGTTTCCTTTATCAGGACATTCCCCTCCAGTGTTGTGCTCCAAATACCAGCACACTCAGGGATGTCCTTGAGTGGAGCAGTTTGTCCTGGCTGTGATCTCAGGAGAGCCCAAGCCCAGGTTGTTCTGTGCTGTAGCCATGGGAACTGGCTAATGCTGCGTGCCAGCACGCAGGAACGGGGCACATTTAAGTTATAATAACTCATAACTCCATCCTAATGACAAATGGCTTCACTGCCAGGCAAGAGCTCTGCAAGCTGAGCATGTGAGGAGCAGTGTCCTGGAGCCAGGGAGGGGCTCCAGGGAGGGGATGCTCAGGGCTGGTTCTCACTCCTCATGCCTTCAGTTTTAAGTTTTTCTGTTCAGCTTGGGTGTGCTTTTCTGCTTTTCTGTTGTGCTTGGGTGCTGAAGACAAAGCAGTCCTATTCCAGCTGGGGACTCAAGGACAAGCTCTTCAAACTTCAGGCCCTGAGCATAAACAATGTGAAAAGGGGAGGGTGGGCAAGCAGGCAAGCCAGGAGGATGAAACTTCACTATTTGAGACTATTAATTGGACAGTTCTGTATGCAAATGGACTAAAACCTATAAAAATGTGAGTTCTCATGACCAAGCTCTCTTTTGCTTCCATCCTGGAGCCATCCAGGCAGGGCCAGGACTGTGGCACTGCCAGGGAGTGGCCTTTGAAGGCCTTTCAATAAATATCCATTTTATTCCTCTTAGCTCTGTGTAGCCTCTGTTCCAGCTCCTCTAGGCATCACCCCCAGTTCCAGGCAAACACTGAAATAATTCAAGTGTGGGAGAGGGTTCCCATTAACTGATTGCACATTTTAGAACTTTGTCAAACATGCTGAAAGTCTAGAGATGCCCTAATTCCTGTTTCAACAGTCCTGAGTCTCACTAGTTTAACCTTTACCCCTTTTTCCTTTGCTGTCCCACAGTGCCCCCTCAGCTGTGCAGTGACTGACCCAGCAAAGCCTGGCAGTGATGCTACTGCAGGCTGGCAGAAGTTTAATAATTCCAAAAAATTATATTACACATGTGCACGATCCTCATCGTTTCTAAATTCCAGCTCATCAAATTGATGAGCTTTAACGTGGGGAAATTGTTCTGTGTGATACAAAACTGCCCAAATTTAAGTCCTTATAAAAGCACAAAGCACTACAATAATTTAAAGTGGGCTTTTCAAAGCACCCTCATGGTGCTGGAGCACTTCAAATATTTTTACAAGGATGTCAAAGCAGAATATGGTCAAATGGCCTTTTGAAGTAAAAGCAGTAGACATCAAAACATATTCCCCAGACTGAGAAAAACACTTGGAGTGTCTCAAAAAGTAATAATAGTACCCAGCTCATCTGCAGCCTGCAGCTCCTGAAGCAGAAGTGTGTTTGTGGATGGAGTTGGAAGCAGGAGGTTTGTCCCCTGGGGATGCAGGAGCAGGGTTCAGGTCCTGTCAATACCCACAGGGGGGTATTTTGCCCTCCCAAAATCTGCACTCGTGCCTGTGCACCCTGGGGTGCCACGGGCAGCAGTTCTGACATCCTTCACAGGATTTCTCTGCAGTGAATCCATGCTGGACCCAGCAGCCTGATCCTCATGGTTTTTTGGAGAAGATGGCTAATTCGGGGTGCAAATTCATTTTGTTTGGTTTTGCAGATACGAGTAAGACTTGAGCTACTTCCAATGAAATTCGTGCTACAGAACTACAGAATGTAGTAGGGAAATATGCCATGATAACATCCCCCTTCAATTTCCTCTTTAATTTTTGGTACAATAGCTGGATTTTCTGCTGCCTTCTGGAGAAGAGACTAATGCATCCCTGAAGTTAATAAAATGATATGGGGTCATTTTTATTGAAAGAAAGTTAAACATCTGCTGTGTCTATTGCAGTATATTAAACAATATTTTATTATTCTCACTTCCCTGACGTGATTCATGTCCCTGGCAGGCGCAGAGCCCTATTGTTTGCTTTTCATATACATGTAGCAATTTAAAAATGTGCCTGTGAAATAAAATCTCGAGATAAAGCCCAGCTGCAGACACAGAACAGTCAAGGACAGGAGTGGTGATGTCCCTGCTGTCCTGGGTGTGCCCTGCAGAGGCAGAGGAGCCCTCACAGGGCAGGGGCTGCTGAGCCCCTGCAGCTTGGGGAGGGAACAATTTCAGCAATTTTGGGAACAATTCCCATCCACTCTGGGGGAGCACACGGGCAAAAGGGAGGCAGGGACATATTTTGTCATTTTTGAGTCATTTTGAGTCATTTTTCACCCTGTTCTGGTGGAGGCTGGGAGCCTGGGGGCAGCATAAAGAAATCCTGTGCAGTTCACATGAACATTCCCTTGTGGCCACTCAGGAGCCCTGGATGTGGCAGCAGAGCCCCAGAGCTGCAGCACCCATGGGCAGGAGCTCAGAGGAGCCAGGGCTGGGCTGCAGAACCCTTCCCAGAGCAGGAACAGACTGGCCCAGGCATTTGCCCAGCTCCAGGTACTTCACAGAGATGTTTGCCCCCAGCTGCCAGCATTTGGAATAGAAGTGACAAATCACTGACAGGCTGACAGCACAACTGAGCCATCAGCTGCTGGCACGAGCTGCAGTTAAAACAGACAGCAGGTTCAAATGGTGCCACAAAATTCCCCTTTGTCCCACAACTGCTTTTTCTTACCTGGAACCACCCAACCTGTGCTCATGGACTGAAATAACGCAGCACCTGCCCAGGCTGACACCTGTTCTGGGGCCAGGGCTCACAATGGACCCCACACCTCCCCAGGCACAGCAACCTCCTGTCCCTCCTCCTCTGAGCCCAGAGCAGAGCCCAGAGCCCCCAGGCAGTGACACCACGCTCATCATGCACAGCCAGCACCTCCCAAAAACCACACCTGCCTTGGCTGGGCTGTGGCAGGACTTCCATGCTCTGAACCCTCTCGTTTAAACACCTGAGGGAGCAGCACCTGCACGGGGAGCCCACAAAGGATCAGCTGCCATGGGGAGAGAAGTGCAGCTGCTCTGAATTCCCTGGGCAAATCAATCCTTTCCTTGCCTTCCCTCAGGGGTGAGGAGGGGACCCAGCTGTTCCTTGAAGGTCCCAGTTAAATCAGACTTGCACTGACCCTGTCCTACCCCATTCCCTTTGCTCTCCCATTCCCAAAGCTCTGCCTGCACCACTCACTGAGTAAAAGCAGCTTCTGTTTCCAGGAGGGCTCTTCCCCCACCTCATGAAATTCAAGAAGAAACACAAGAGTCACTGCCATCAGTCCCTGCCTGCTTATCAGGGAGCATCTGAAGCAAACACATTCTCCCTCCCCCAGTTGTTTCCACCTAAACCATTCCCTAACATCAGAGGGAAATTTTCCAGCTGGGAAACCAAACCTGGCTTTCCCCCTGGGCTGCTCAGGTGATACCTGCTCAGCCACCAGCAAATTTTATTATACCAAGAGCTCTTCTCCCTTTGTTTCCCATCAAGCTGATTTTCCAGCTCTGCTCTGTATCAGTCAGTGCATTTGCTTCTCCATTTCTTGCCTGTCAGGCACGCAGAGGCGACAGCTGAGAAGTGCTGCTGTCACCTGAAGGGACACAGACAAGGCACAGAGGCAGGCAAGAGAGACTTGAAAATGCCTGTCCTGAAATATTAAAAATCATCTGGGCTCCCAGTGTGCTTTCAGAGTTTCTGGTCATCCACAGGCAGAGATGCATTAAATTGGAAAGCAACTTTACTGAACAATATTGAAAAGGTTGCTTGCAAAAAAAAATAAAGGATGGAGACTACTGAGCTCCACCAGTGGTGTAAATCCAGCTCAGCCAATTCACGAGGGATTCATTCACCACCCTGGGAATTTTATCTGAATAACGTGGATAGGTAAAGAGATGTGTGAATGTTCAAGCAGTCAAAACAAAGCCAAGGTCTCCCATCCCAGGGAGAAGAAGGAAAAGCTGCTGAGGGATTCCTGCAGGCACAGGATCCCTGCAGTGGGCACATTCCCGTGCCCATTATTCCCCAGGAACATGAGCAGACCTCCTGAAGAGGAGCTCACTTTGGGGAAGAAATTAAAATAAACATTCCTCACACCAGACCAGACCTGCTCTGCCTTTCCCCAGCCACCACTGCCTGCATCCCCACGGAGCTGAAATCCTCCCAGAGCTGGGCATTTCCAGGACACTTCATTTTCACAGTGACCCCAACAAAGGTAAAATCCTCCCAGGAGCATCCCAGAGGACACACACAGGGTTTGCTCTGCCCACTCTGAGCCAGCTGCTGGGTTACCCTTGGCACTGCCCAAATATTGACTGAGCTCCAGTGCCACTGAAATCACATCTGGTGCTTCTGCAATCACTTCAGGCTCTCAGAGAGAATAAATATTTAGCTGAAGTGCTGCTTTAAAAGAGAAAGCCAACGCTCTGAGGCGTGTGACTGTCCCTCAGTCAGTTTTAGAGCAGGATTAGACACGTGAGGCACAGGCTGGGCCACAGATCATCCTCTGTAGGAACCAGGACAAGAACCCTACAGGGATATTTTGGTGTCTCAGAGCAGCCTGGCTGGGGCAGGGGACACCTGAGGGGAGCTACAGCAGCTCCTGAGCAGGGCAGGTGCCACCAACACCATCCAAGGAGCCTTTTCCTGGTACTGAACCAAACCTCCCAGGCTGCTGCATCTTTCAGAATATTTTTTGTTACTCAAAAGAAGTTATTTTGTTATTCAAAACAAGAGTTTTGAAGAAAACTCCAAGGCAAAGCAGGAAATCTTGCTGCTTCTGAGGCTCCAGCCCTTCCCTCTGACACGATGAGCAGTGGGAGAAGTGAAATAAAATGGATAATGAAGAACAGGAAGATTAATAAGGAATGTGAGAGTGAATGAGGGAAATAACTCTTCCACTGTTAGAATGGTGCTAGTGGCAGCTTTATAGCAACTTATCATTTCTATTTAAAGCCTGGTTAGGGGGCTATAATCTCTCATCTGTTTTCTGTACCATCTGGCAGAAATTTAGCATAAAATTTGTTATCTCGGAGGTAAATTAATTCTTTTCCCTTTATCAAAATTGCTGGATTGGGGCAGAAAAACCCAAGATATAGAGACCCACACTCAGGAGTGTTTTTATCAGCTAAAATCCATCTTTGCTTTAAGAACAGCTTGTTGAGATAATCTGGCAATGGGAACGACACCCAGTGCTTGCAGAGGGTTTTTAGCATTTTCTGTGCTCCTGAAATGCTGCAGGGAAGGCTCAGAGCTGGAACAGCCCCCAGGGCACTGCCAGAGGCACAGGGACATCCCTGGGTATGCCCTGAGCCCACAGGGTCCATGGGCTGGGACTGCCCAGGGGACAGCAGCACAGGCAGGGGCTGGGGAGTGTCTGGGGGTGCCAGGAGAGTCTGGGGGTGCCAGGAGTGCCTGGGGGTGCCAGGAGAGTCTGGGGGTGCCAGGAGTGCCTGGGGGTGCCAGGAGAGTCTGGGGGTGCCAGGGGCATCTCTGTCAGATCCAGGAGTGCCTGGGGGTGCCAGGAGTGTCTGGAGTGTTCAGGGGCATTTCTGTCAGATCCAGGAGTGTCCAAGGGAATCTGTGTCAGATCCAGGAGAGTCTGGAGTGTCCAGGGAAATCTCTGTAAGGTCCAGGAGTGCCTGGAATGTTCAGGAGAATCTCTGTCAGGTCCAGGAGTGCCTGGGGGTGCCAGGGGCATCTCTGTCAGAGCCAGGAGGGTCTCGAGTGTCCAAGGGCATCTGNGAGCCAGGAGTGTCTGGAGTGTCCAAGGGAATCTGTGTCAGATCCAGGAGAGTCTGGAGTGGCCAAGGGAATCTGTGTCAGATCCAGGAGTGTCTGGAGTGTCCAAGGGAATCTCTGTAAGGTCCAGGAGTGCCTGGAATGTTCAGGGGAATCTCTGTGAGGACCAGGAGTGTCCAAGGGAATCTCTGTCAGACCCAGGAGTGTCCAAGGGAATCTGTGTCAGGTTCAGGAGTGCCTGGAGTGTCCAGG
>VZTT01071115.1:2359-14607 GCA_013400855.1 Buphagus erythrorhynchus
CCCAGGGCAGGGTGCTCGGGACCTTGCTCAGTTGAGTTTGGAGTTTCTTCAATGACATCAACTTCAAAACCTCCCTGGGCAGCCACAGGACAGATGCTCCTCTTATCCATCCTCACAGCCCTTTCCTGCCCTCCCTCCAGCATGTCCATGTCCTTCCTGCTGTGGGGAGCCCAGAACAGGGCACAGCACTCACACTGAAGTCTCACCAGTGCTGGGCAAAGGGGAATGATCACCTTTAACTTCCTAGCAATGCTGTTCCTAATGCAGCCCAGGATGGGCTGGGCCTCTCTGCCAATATAGATGTTTTCAGGTATTACAGAATTTTAAGGACATTATAAGTTATGTATTTCCAGGGTCTGCTCTATATCAGGGAAATACCAACTATATTATTTTGCTAATACATGTTTTATGTCAGTATCAGGGATAGTATTTATGTTCTCATTACATGATTTCCTAAATAACTGGCCCATTGAAACCAATTGTTTGGGATGATTACACAGTGCTTTGTAGAAACATCTGTGCACAGATTTCTAAAGGTAACACTGAAAAACTCTAAACGTAGACCAGGGTATGTTCACAGGAATGAAGGCATCTTGGAAACTGCAATTCTAGAAGATAGGAATTCTCAATTTCATTGTATTGTTAGTGTTAAGATCTAAAGATAGCAGATTAATTACTATTATGTTTAACTCACAGATAACCTTTTGTAGCAGTAACATCCAGCTTATAAACTTCCATAGTTTCCAAAAGCAGTCCACACTGTTTCAGAAGCCAAAAATCCAGTTCTCCCTAATGTATTCCTGAGAACCTTCCACTTCCTCTGCAGCTGCCACAGTGTAACTGCGGACAATACACTTATGTATTGACAATACACAAATTTTCTGTAAAAAAAGGTGCATAGACTTTGCAGTGGGTCCTCAGGCAGTCTAAAGCAATGACATGGTCTATCAGATTTGTTTGTCTTGGCAAGGAAGACAACACCCTTGTTCTTGAAAAATCTACATTTAGCTCCCCATCTATAAACAATTTTCATCAGTTCTTCCATCTGCAGTATAAGTCTTTGTTTGGCAAACAATTTGCAATGTTTCTTGTTATACATGTCAAATTGTTTCTGTTCTGCATGAGCTATAAAGACTTAAAGGACCAAAGTTCCATGTGGTGGTTGGAGTTTGTTCCCTCTGAATCCAGGGGTACCCTTACTGCCCTGGTTGGTCCATAATTTCTTTGCATTTCTTGCAGCCTGTGACTGCAGAAAACAGGAATAAAACTCCTTGCCATTAGTGACATAGCAGTACCTGAGCCAATACACAGTCTAGCTAATGTCCTTTTACCTTCTGGAATAGTTTAAAGCAGGATGCAAAATATTCTTCCAAAAATATACTAAGTCCTTTCCATCCACTTTCCTGTAAAGCTATGCCAAAAGCTCTGGGAAAGCCTTTTGACTCCAGCCTACGTGCTCAAAAGAAATCTGTGAGACTGGCAAAAACCCACAATGTAATTAGGACAATGCTGGGACTCAGATTTACATTATGGAAAGCAAACACCTTTCATACCACTCCCAGCTCTCACATATCCATGCTTAAGGGAGATTAAAATTCAGATGCTCGTGAGCAGACTAGCTCTTCCCAAAACAACACTAGATTGGCCCAGGTGGCCACAACCTGCACAATTTTTCATGGACTGACTTTCAAACTGCCTCATGGCTGCCTCAGTCTCAGAGATGTTGAATATCTCTCTCAGCTTTTTCCAATGCAGACCAGATGTTCTATTGTGATAATTCTCTCATGGGCCTTTTCCATTTTGACTCTCCATCAGCTGGAGATCCAAAGAGACATTACTTGAAAAACAGGAACCATAAAAGAGCCAGGAACTTATAAATTAAAACATAAACATTAATTTGTTTTCCAAAATACAGATGTCTTTTGTCAGTTCAAGCCTTGATCTCTCCACCAGTTAAAGGCAGCAGTTGTTCTGTGGAGGCATGCACTGGAAATTAGCCAACGGGCATTAACTTTTGGTTCTGATTGAACTGAGGAAAATTTGAAACAGAAACACAGAATTAAAAGTTGTGATAGCAATTATTGTCTGATAACATTTTAAAATGTTCACGACAACAGAAGAAGTGTCTTGCTATAAGGAACTGTAAATTACTGAACCTTTTTGCACGAGGCTCAGGACAGATTTGGGTTGTCTTTGGTGATGGCAGGGGCCTGTCCTTCTCCTCACCTGGCTGACATGGCACAGGGACCAGGATCCATCCCTGGGGAAGTGGATCCTATGGTGGTGACTGCTGCAATGGGATCACAGCAATGTGGCACCACCACAACTCTGCACAAAGGGACTGGGCTGGAAGAGGAAGGGACACAAGATGGACACAGCTTTAAAAGAACACTTTTATACATTACCAACACAAGTGCTCAAGGTTCAACTGCATAGATTTAGTTTTGTATTGACATAACACACCAAGCCTTGTTTTCATATAGCCACTGAAAATCTGTCATTTTAATGCTAAATCACTTGATATATCAGTATTATTACATCTTTTAACATTTTTATCTCAATAAAACTTTCAGAATATTTAAAATAGCAGAAAGGCTACAGGCAACCAAAGAAAACATGTATAAAAATGTGCATAATAAAGAGATAAGGATGAAAAGTTACCTTATATTTTTTAACATGACCTACATGTGAACTAATTTTTTATCTTTAAAAAGTAGCAATTCACAAGTCACACCTCTTCGTTCCCTTTGAAATCAATTTTATACACCTACACAATTCTGACAGTGGATTACTGCAGGTTTACACTTAAACTTTGAGTTTCCAGTTCTGCTGTATTTTCTTAAAAAAATCTCTTAGTATGAGAGATAAATACTACCCTGCAACTTTTAGCAATGAACCCTCTGCAACTGAACATTTTATTGTACCTAAGCAGGGAAGGTATAACAAATTGCTCTTCTTGATGTAATCAGTTCCCTTCCTACTCATATGGGCATAAACAACCACCTGTAATTTGTAATACAATCCAATCCAAGAAGTATCACTGAATGATACACTTTTCTTTTACTCCTTCATAGACGTTGCTTTTACCAATAATTACTTCTTCTAGAGCCTTCTGCTCAGAATAAGGCAAGAGTCTGTCCTTTATACCAAGACCTGTCCTCTGTATTACAATGAACTCACCTGGTGGAGCAGGGATTGAGCCTTTATTCCCTCCCTCGACACCGCTGGAGTAAATTCTTACTTTCCAACACCTTTTTATGACAAGCTTTACATCTTCATTTTATTTTCCTAGGCTACAGCTCCTCTAGATTTCACACCATTCTATTATCTGTCTGTACTCCTCTTGCTGAACTGTTTATTCTTTATTACTTAAGTGCAGGGAATTCTAAGTAGCTGCTCCCACTTCATCTGCTCGTCCCTTGAGGGGTGCACCAGCATCTGCTGTTCACTGTCTCCTGAGGAAGAAACAACTTCCACAGAAAGCACTGCAAAGATCCTTTCATGGTTTCACTTCACACTAAGAAAGATTTTGATTTTGGTTGCACATACTGGTTCCAGCAGAATTTGCTTTCAGGTAAAAATTGTAGTCCTGTATATTGCTGAAGTTTTAATATTCTCTTCTTTAAGGAGAAGACTGAGGTAAAAATTTGGAATATACATTTTACTCAAAGGTTTTGCACTGGCTCAGACAATTCATCAAAGATGCCCTTTATCAAAAATGTAGAATTCTATTCCAAAAGCATATGAGAAGCAAAAGGAGCCAGATATTTCTGTGAATTTTTAGTAACATACTGATAATGTGCACTTATAGTTGTATCTGTTAGCTTATTAAGAAAGGTGACTTTTTCAGACCTATATATGTTACAAATTAACTGTTTATGAAATTCCCAGACTACAGAACGATGCAAATCTAATTATTTCAATTCAAGATGAAAGAAACAGTTATTTTAAACTTAAACTATAAAGTGGCACATGTACACTCACTTTTAAAGGTAATTTTAAACAGTAAAATGTATTGCAGCTGGTATGTCTGAAAAGTGAAGATTTCATCCAGACTACTATTGGCAAGGACTAAGAAATTATTTCCTGGCTTTGCAAAGTCCAAATCCTGAACTTTTGCTTCTGTTAATCCTCTTGCTCAGTTAGACATCCACGTGTAGGAATAGCAAACTCTGTCCTCCCACCAAAGGGGCTGCAATGGCACCCTGTCCACATGCCAGAATCTTCTTTACTCTTGGCATCCCTTCCAAATAAGCCACTCCAACAAAACTTTCCCTGGATACATCACCTTCACAGAAAAAGAAGTGGCTCCAGTTTCAGTTGGAGGCACTTCTGCCAACCTTTCCCTAGATGTCGCCACATTTTCTAGCTCCTTCATTACAGCCTTAATTACTACATGGAAAACGATCATGAAAGTTCCTACTTTCTTCATATGGAAGAAACAGAAAACTATCATAGAGGAGCACAGTTTCTTCACAGCAACAAAAAGACATTCTAACTATATGTATATATTACTCTATTCAATAGAATGTATCTAATACATCCTACCAATGTCATATTGAAACCTGAAAATAACTTTTATCACAGGCTTGTTTTCACACTCTTTTTACCTTCCTAACACTCTTCCTACTGTGTTGACTCATTGAGTCTGGAGTTGCTTGACCTCTTCCATTACTTTGTGCTGAAACAATCTCCTTGAGGATATTTCCAAAGTTTCCAGATTCAGTTTTCATGCGTACTTTGCTATTCTTTCTCTCTTAACAATTTTTTCAAAGGATGTCCTTCTGCCCTTATATTATTTTGCCACTTAAAGACTAATTTGTACTATCCAAGTGCTACAGGACACTATTTTGGGAATTCAAGGCAGGATTCAGGCTTGTGTTTTAGCTGATTTGGACTTAAAACAAGGTTCTGAGGGCACCATCCTTGTTTCCACTCCACTGTTAATACCTCTCTACAATTCACAATTTCTTCCTGTGGAAATAGTCTTTGAAAAGCACATGCTGTTTTCTACACATGAATGAAGTTTCCATATTGTCCAGAAATACGAAGACTCTTCAGTTCATTGAAAAAACTACCAAAATATCTTTAGATTTTCTAAGCATTGCAAATTTCAGTTCTGCTGAAGTAGTCATTGATTGGTTGTCCACAAGATGGGGCTTCTACAACAGAGATCTTTATATCCAAATTTAGGATTCTGATGTAAAACCTATGAATGGCACCACAGTTGACAGGAACATACTTTGAAATTTTGGCACAGGAATGGTCCTCACTGCATTCCTCATTTCTCATGTAAAAACAACAACTCCTCAGGAAATCAAAACAGCAGCAAGTGATTTTATCTTGTCCTTAACCCTTGCACTGTGCTGGTGTACAGCTTGTAAGCCAGAGGCAAAATGCACCATTGCAATCACCCTGTGTCTTGCAGAGATTCTGTAAAGTCCTTTATGTCTAAATGAGTGTTTGTGGAACAGCACACAGACCAAAACACCAAATGAAGTGCCTGTGGTTTTTGAGACATTTTCTAAGTCAATATGCAGCCTTCAGAATTTCTGAGGCTGTGTGCAAGTCCACTGCTAAGATGATAACACCTCCAAATAAAAGTTAAAGTAGCTCCATAGAGTGTGCAATTTTTTTTTGTAAACTTAACTGAAAGAGGGAACAATTTGCTGTTACAAAAACTAACTGTAGGCATGTACTTCACAATAAATGAAAATAAAAATAATTTATTCTTAGACACAAAAATCTTGAAACATTAAAAAAGAATGAATAGACTTACAGTACCTTTAGCTGTCTTGTTTCACTGTGGTGTTTGTTTAAACAGTATGTTCTGCTAAAAAAAAAAAGGCCTCTCTGCTCTTTTGTCATGTAAGTAAACAAGCAGGATTTTCATGTCTTATAGGAATTTCCACGCAACCAAAATCAGAACACACTAAGGAATTGTACAATTCCTTCTTGTATTCCTTTTCATACTGTTAGAGGCTTAATTTATGGTAACTTCTGTTTTCTGCATGATATAGTTGTTTTCTAGATTTTTTTTTCAGGAAACACAGGAGTGTTTGAGCACGCAAAAGCAAATACTGATATAAATTTCCAGCCTGTCCCTCCAAGAGGAGGCTATACAAACACAGACTAATCAAAAAGTAAAACTAAATGTTAAGAAGAAACATTCGTGGCCAGAGGATAAAGTGAATTTCCTAAGGGTAGTCATTCACAACCACCTCATACTTTTAGTACAAAATCTTCAATGGCTCCTTCTCACATTCCTTCTGTTCAGTCTCCAGTAACTTGTCTGCTGCAATTCAGCCAGCTAAGCTGTCACAGACCAGAGTTTCAACAGGAAGTGCAAAATAGTACCCTTCAGAATAATCATCTGGAGAAGCATAAAATAAGAATATCTGAGTAGGCAGGAATTACATGGAGAAGGATAGGGAGTGACAGGAGCTACAACTACAGGAAACTACATGTTAGGAAAAAGGAAGGACACTAAATTTAATCAATGGCATTTTTACACACACTAAATAATTTTCTCTTTATTACACACTGAGATTTTAACTGGATCACTCTATGCAGCTTGGGGTGCCATGCTTACTGGAAAAGTGGACCAAAGAAGGAGGCTGCAGGACAGTGAAACATCTCAGAGACTTACAAATCATGATCCATAAGGAAAAACTGAAACAAAGCATTGTAAGTTTTCAGATCTCTAAAACTGTTTTAACAATACAAACAGAACACATAATAAAGAGTTTGACTTATGGCAATCATAGAAAATTTTTTGAAACAGCAAGGGATTAGAACACAGTACCTGTAGTCATTATTCAGTATCCATCCAGAAAGAGTTTCAACAGTTTTCTGTCAAGGAATACAAAGACAGAGGTGATCTTGGACTTGGGCAGAGCTGCCTGACAGGTCACACTCCCTAGGATCTCATAAATCTATTCAAGTGTCATTTTATCACTCTGTTATTGCAGAAGACCTACAGTTACCTACAGGAAGAAAATAGAGATTTTAGGCTACAGGAAGAATGGTGAAAATCAGAAAAACAGGAAGACTTGGAGAAGGTGAACAAAAGGTGTTTTAAATTTTGCAGCAGAATGCATATTTAACTGGAACAAACAATTCCTCAACTCTGTTTCAAAAAATTACAAGCATTTTGGATACTACCTTACTGTTGCAGAGAACTGGAGGAACAAAAAGTCTAACAAACTGGCTACTGGTGAACTGTGGATAGAGTTCACTCCTTGCAAATTCAGGAAATACTTGAACACAGCAAAAAGTGAAGCTTCAATTAAAATTTAAAATTAAAATTTAAAACACAGATTTCTGTGTATTGACTAACCACTTGTTGAAAGCCAGCCCAATACTTGTGTCCCAAAGCCTGTCAGGAGGACATGTCAGCATTTCACACTCTGCTCAAACACATCAGCTTTCCTGCAGGAACTGTGATTTCTTAGTATTCTGCTATTGGGAACATCCTCACCCATGCTACTTACCCAATTTTTTACCTACTGACATCTTTTCTTCCTGGTATTTTCTGAGGATATAAGGAAGAGTGAGAATCAAAATAACACAACAGCAAAGCATCTGCTGTAAATCACCTGAGGGAAACAAAACACCATAAACCAGTCAGAAACCTTTTGGGGTTATCTCCATATAATCTACTGCAACTAAAACCATTCCTGAGACATGTGACCTAATCTGCCCTTCAAAGCCTTCAGCAAATGAGATTCCCAGATAATCATTTTCAGTGCCAAAC
Organism: Buphagus erythrorhynchus; assembly: GCA_013400855.1. NCBI lineage: Eukaryota > Metazoa > Chordata > Aves > Passeriformes > Sturnidae > Buphagus > Buphagus erythrorhynchus. The sequence goes on from VZTT01071115.1 coordinate 10,116, forward strand.
TACATCTGCAGTTTGAAATAATTTTCTAATATCTACTTTAAATCTCCATCACCTCTTGCCCTAGACCCACTGAACACAAAGAAAAACTTATTCCTTCTCTCTGAGAAATATTTTACATTTTGAAAGATCATTACCATTTTTCCCAACGTCTTCCTTTTCATCAGACTAAACAACTCCAATTCTTTCAATCTTTCCCCTTAGATCATATTTTATAGGTCTCTGATCACCCTTGAAGTTGAGACTGTGGCAACGTGTGGTACAAGGAGAAAAAGGAAAACTGATTCCTACACAAAATTCACCAGGAAGCTGGGTGACAGAGGGTTTGTTTGAAGAGGTTACTTTTGTATGATGACTGTCTGCTTTGTTGCTTGGGTGTTTTAGTGCCAAAATACATGTTCTTTCTGTTCTTTGTGGCTCACAGTGCAGGTGTCCCAGTGCACAGAATAGGCAGGCATTACACTCCTTGCTGAAAAAAACCATTTTGGACCTGGGGAAAACTGATATTATGGAAGGCAAGTTATTCTTGCCAGTAATGGAATACTTCTCCTTACCAAGATGGTATCTTTGGGATAAATTGATATAAGTGGCCTATTTGTGATACGAGGATTATTTAGGCAGAAGTTTAAGTAATTTTAGAAACATGAGTAAAATCCTGCATCACAAAGTACATTTCAGGGAAATATATTAGTTCCATAATTGCTTTCTAGTGCTGCATTCACTCTGTCTCAGAAAGCATTATGCAGTTGTAATATACACTGAGAAACGTCTATGGTTCAGCTAAAATCAACAAAACTAAAAATAATCATGTGCATTTTTGAAGATGTCATGTTCTTTATAACCAGATAAATTAATTCCGCCATTTCTGTAATCAGATTCACATACATAATAGAAGAATGTAATTTACTTCCATTCTCCAGAGGTATACAAAGTCTTTTTTTTTCCTTCCAGAAAAAGGTTTTAAAATTGCATTGTGTTCTATTCACCAACATTACCTGAGCAAACAAAATTATCTCTGAACCTCTGGGTACCATGGCATGGAAAGACTGCACTCAGAAGTCAAATGGGCTTCTGTGCAGGAATTGGGAAAACAACCTTATCCAGAAGCAAGATAAGACTTAATGAAAGATGATAAGTGCTGGGAAAATAAGCCTGATGGAAGAAAAGGAAGTGCAAAAACTTTTCCATGCTAAGGAGAAGAAAAGGCCTTTCAAAAACTTTTGTTAAGCATGACATATTAAACATATCCAAAATGCTGTCCAACAATAACATGAACATGGATCACGTAAAATGGTGTTATCAAAGGATCTTTCCTCCAAAAATTAGGTAATTTATGACATCAATTTTGCAGAGGAACTCTTAACAAGAAGGACTTTTTATGTCCTCAGTGGATTTTAGATTTTTAACTCAAAAGGAAACAGATTTTTTCAGTAAAAAAGTTCATCATCTCTGGCTACCTCGTATGACCCTTAAGAATACATCAATATGCCACTTGCCTCCCTTCACATCAAAAGCCTGCAAAATAAGACATAAACTTTGTCTGCATAGTTTAACACTCTTTTTCTTGAATTTCCATTCTGTTTTGAAAGATTGATTTCAATCAGAAGATGCTAGCTGCCAGAAGCTGGTGAGGACAGAGCCATGTATGACATTGTTGTATCGACGTGTACCAGAACATGAATTCTGTACACTGGCAAACTTCAGAACATCCCCATTTCCATTCTGACAACAGATTACAGCCAACTGTTTAAATGTCTACAAGTGAGAAAAAGTTTCATTGACTTATGTTGCCAGTTCTGTATTGACATTAGTCTGACACAAATTTTTGTATTTGCATTATCTCTTCCGTCTGTAGTATCTGTGCAGCTCTAAACCACTACATGAATCTTTCTTCCTCTATAGGAGTCTTTTATGGCTCTAGAAAATCCTTCTGACTATTACTTGCTCCCCAAACTAAGTAGAGGAAGTAAAAACCAGAGAGAACTGAAGTTAAACTGCCCTATGGTTCTGCTAAAACATACCATAAATCTAAAGAAACCACACTCAAAAATCACATCCTCTGAGGACCCATCCCTCTGCTTCCTTGTCCCCAACATGCAAAAAGTGTGGTAGCAAAAGGAGTAGGTTCACAGCTACACCTCAGCATACACAGTGATATTAAAAGACATTTGTGAACATAAAAATTTTCTATTTTCCATCTCCTGGACCTTTGTACAACTTTTGAGCCAGATTTGCAAAGCCATTATTAAATGACCTATCTGAAATAACAGAACTGAATGGCCAGGAAAAGCAGTGCCTTCAACCACCCCTGCTTCAAATAACCCAGGCATGACTGGCAGTAGCTCTTCCCCCTTCAGAGCTCTCACAGGTGCAGTCTGTCTTGTTGCAAGGCCAGACATGAACCTCTGCTTCCTCTTTGGTCTCTGGGAGTGCACCATGAAAAGCAGATCTCATCTGGCACTTGACAAGTCTGCATTTTTAAAAACAAGCCCAGATTTGGAGCGTCCTGTACCTACTAAGGGGGAAGTTTTAGCTGGGATTAGCAGCTACTCCTTCTGGGTATCTGCCTCAAGGTAAATAAATGCAACATTGATACCATGAGATGCACAGGAAATCCCACCTACACCCGGACTGCATATCAGGATGAGACCAGTTTGCGCTCTGGTTTCCAAAGAAAGGCTAATTTGGCATGTCAAATTAGCCAGGGAGGCACAGGTTTCCATAGGACCTCCTCACTACAGAGGATCAAAAGTGTGATCACAGCCTCACACCAAGGCACAGTGGGACCTGTGGTTTTCACTGAACTACATCAACGACACAGGCCCGAACCTCACAGAGAAAACAAAACATGAGCTCCCAGCTGAATAAATAAGTCTTTCTAGTTGCCCTTAATCTCATTCCCAATGGTGCCACTGCACAACTGAAAATACCAGTGGCAAGGCTGGAGTTTCATCACCAGGTTCTCACAGCAGACAGCTCTGACATTGCCTTAACCTTGAAATCATGACTGGGTGAGGCAGTGGCTCACTGGATCTCCTCCAACAATTGCTTGCCTAATTCTATTAAACCAAGGCAACAGACTCATAGGATAAACACCCAAATGAGCAAGCCATGTACAGCAGTCATTATTTACAATGCACCATTGCAAAGCCTCTCTGTCTTGAGCAACACTCACAATCCTGCCCCATTTTTCGTTTCAGTTTCCTTGAAAAGCCTGAAACTGTGTTAGAACACCATAAATGGCAGCGATCACAGGCTTTACACCAGGGTTGTTTAACTTACCCATTGATAAGTAGCAAAACAAACCACCCTACACACTAATAAAATGAAATCTCCAAGAATGAACTCATAAGGATAATCAGCAAAATGTCTGATCTCACACTGAGGTCCACCAGCAAAGGTTGTGGAGCCAAACACATCACCGTGAACAGGTCTGGAGATAGCCTAACCCAAAATGGGAGCTCTGGTGTAAAGCTGTATCAGCAGAGAACTTGGTGATAAGCAGCAGCCACGCTGTACTGCTTTACAGACTGGACTTTGCAGCTGCTCTCACCTGCACCACAGTTGCTCCACTGCAAAAACCACTTCACTTTGAAATTGGATTTTAAAGTATTTTCTATTGTGTGAATCTGAAGGTCAAGCATGCATTCTGAGGAGAAAAAATGAACACCAATAGTACCATCGTATATTCCCCTCTGTGTGGGTCAGCGCAGGCACACTAGCACAGTGACACAGGGGCATTTGCTGTCCTCAAATTTGCATTTATCAGTACTTACCTATACTTATACCCAAGTATGAATATATGTTTATGAAGAAAAAAACGGAGATAAATATACGGCTTATTAGATCACCTTCTCATCGCGTAAAAAAACCTTTAGGAACGCAAAAGCCAAGTGCCTGTTGCTGATTTTGCTCCACTGTGGGGTTCACCGCCATGTGCCTACACTGACCGTGCCCCTCGGGTCACGCCAGGGACCAGCACAGGGAATTCCCTCCCCTGCCTGGGGACCCGCCCGCGGGGGAGCCCTTGGGAAGGTCGCTGGGCCTCGCACAGGCTCCTTCAGCCGGGGCGGGCCGGGTGGTGCGGGGGATCCCCGCTGCCGTCCCGTCCCATCCCGTCGCGTCCCGCCGGGCCCGAGCCGCCGCTGGCTCCGCCATGCCCGGAACACAAACAAACACCGCGCTCGGGGGCGGAGCCAAGCGGTTCCCACCATTTTGGGGCCGGGGGAGCCCGGCAGGCGGCTGGGTCCTCCAGCCCGTCCTGTCCCGCCTCGTCCCGCCGGGGGCGGGCAGGGCTGTCCCCGCGGCGGGGCCGGGGGGCGCGGAGCCCAGCGGGGCCCCGCGGCTGCTTCCCGGGTCCGACGGGGAGGGGTGAGAGGAGGAGCCAGGGCGGCCCGTGCGACAAAGCCCAGTGCGCAGAGAGCTGGTGACCGGGAAGCAGAACCGCGCCGGGCAGCCGCGGGGCGGGCGGACCCACTGGAGCCCGCTGCCCCAC
>VZTT01071115.1:15041-32664 GCA_013400855.1 Buphagus erythrorhynchus
GGGCGAGAGGCGCGGTGCCGCCGGCGGGGCGGGGGGCGGAGGGCAGGGGCCGCCCGGCCGGTGCCGCGTCCTTTGTTGCCGCCGGCGGTGACATCACCGTCTGGCGCGGGGACGCTCCGGGACGGGGACCGCGGGCCCTGCCCGGGCTTTGTCCGGGCCCGCTCGCACCGCTCCCGTATTTTTAGTAGCATCTGATCCCCACTAAGTAACTCCCCCAGCGCAGGGGATCCTGTTTCCCTCCGTCCTGTGGGGCACCGGCGGGGAAATGTTTCCCATTGTTCGAAGGGGTCTTTTTTTTTTTTCGCTGTCTCTGAGAGAATCTGTTAATTTGCATCTTGATGACGAATCAGGGGGAAAGAAGGAAAAGGCCGGGTATTTGCTTTGATGGCTTTGCTGACAGCGGAGGATAAGGCCGATGTGGAGGGGGATGGCGTTGGTGTGAAAGCCTGTGCTTGGCCGCCTTTGGCAGGGATGAGCACGGAAAGGGAACCTGAACTTGGGGTTACACTTGTCTGCTCCTGGAGATCTCCACCCCCACCTAGAGAAAGGTGTATTGACCTAAACAAGCTGTCTACAGCACTGAAAAATGAAGAGGAAAACCATCCAGCGGTAGAACTGCACATTCTATTCAAGTTTTGAAAGAATTTTCCTATCTGGGATAATAGCATACATTCCAGAGGGATCTGTAGAAGTGGCAGTCGAGACACACATTCTGGGGGGGGTGACTTGAGAGCTGTATGTTTTCTAGGATGGGAGTCATTCCCTAATTGCAGACCCTGATGTGTAATTAACAAAATTGCAGGAAGTATTTAACCGGACAGGCGTGTAATCTACAAATGCTTTAGCAAGTTCAAGAATTCCACCCTGGTAGCAGCCCCGCAAGTGTTGAAGAGAAGCCTTACACGTAGCAGCCCTTGCTGGTGCCCTGAAGCTGCACTGATGGTTCTTGGCAGCGTGTGCCTGATTGTTTTGTTTGGGTGCGAAAGCTGAATGTCACAATAAATTCCGTGATGTGAGGAATTGTTTTTTCTGATTTCTGAACTATGTCTGCTGATGTCCAGTAAATAGAAGGTGCTTGGTGGCAGATTGAGTTTTTTAAAGGTTGTGTTGTTCTAAATTAAGCCTGAATGGTCCATGAGGTTTAGAAATGCATTGTAGTTTTGTCAAATCAGCATAAAAAGTTTGACTGTGTGATTTATTGCATTTCTGTCTGTGATTCCAGGAAGACTTGTGGAGGTGTTTTTTTCCTTGTTCTTCCCTTTGAAAACAACCTGTCAGCTCTTGTAAGAGTCACCAACCAGGTATATGCCTTATGCAGGCCTTCTAGTGTGGATGTTGGTTAGATGACGACTCTTCCTCTGTTGTCAGAGGTTTTCAAAAATTTTTTGGGACGAAGAACTTATCTGTAAGTGTGGATGGTTGACTGAGAACACGACAGACAGTCAAATAAACGAACCCACAGGTGTCTATTATCAAGTAAGTGTATTCATAGCAAACCTTCTCTCAGCTGAAGAGAGCTGTGCAGCATCAGGTGATTGCCCACAGGCACTTGGCTGTGTCGAACATCACTGTCTGTCCTGAAAGCTCCTTCACTGATCCTGGCAGTTCCTAAAGCTTCACCTTAGGGTAGCCTTTAGTGTCTCATAGTCAAAACCAAAGCTACTCTTTCCACAGATTTTGAACCACAATGGTTTGTGACTTTTAAAAAAAGAAAACAGGCCTTAGCTGCAATATTATGCAGCATTTTGTGCGCTCTGAGGTTGAGGGGATTTATAATTTTAAATTAGTTAATGTTTACAAGATACACAAAGTTTTGTGTATCTAAGTATGAACAATTGCTGATGCTCCAGTATTACTTTTGTGCTATAAATAAGTCACTCGTTTTAACTTTCAAGTGGAAGCTCAGAGTCAGTGTTACAAATGGGAAAGTTGTGCCTTTGTTCCTGGTAATTACTTCTTTCAATGTCTTAACCAGAGATAGTGTATAATGTGTAGACATTAGGAATGAAAGCAAGAAAGGGGATAAAACAAGTTTGAAAACTTACTTGTGACAACTAGCCTCGAGAAGCTGGACGGTGAACAGTTCTACAGCCAACTGCTGAAATTTCAGCTGCAAGTGGACATATTTTAGAAGAGAGTAAAATCTGATGTGTCTGTTGCTCTTGGGTTTGCAGCAACAATGCGTCAACTTCCTGAATAGCTCTTGCAAGGTATGCAAACTAAGGGAAAGAGGTTTGTTGGGGGAAGATAAGCAGTTGTAGAAGATGACTTCTGTATTATTTTGACATTTAAAGAACTTTTTTGTGTTCTGACAGCATTGTGCCATGGGCATTCATGTGGGACTCTTGTTATACCATAACATTTATTTACCTATTGATTTCCAACTGCAAAATGAACCCCCAGTAAAAATTGCAGTATAGCATGTCAAATTCCTTTGGTCAGTGAGTGCTATTAAACTGGCTGTGTGAAATTCCTACTTCCAAAAGTGAGGTTGAGAATTGGGTTGACAATATGGACACAGAATAATGGGGAATAACTTCCATTGAGAGGCTCTGCAAATACCTGTCTCTTGGTTCCTGTGGCAGTACCTTATTCAGCTGCTGCAGAAAGGCTCAGCGAGGAAGCATCTTTTTAAACAGGTATCTGAATTAATAAGAAAGTGGCCCATTAAAGCATCAGATATTTTCAAGTGCATTGAACTTAACCACTAACATGAGAAATAATGAAAACACACCCAAAAAAGAGTGTGTTTTCATGTCAGGGAGGAAGGAAGTGATTTCAAGAGTGGACCAACATTTTCATAGACAGACTTTAATTTTGAATGCCTCCATTTTAGAATGCAGAAATCACAACTGCTTTTCTAAGTGTTAAGAACATGCAGCTCCATTTTTAACCAGGGAGTCTGTGATTAGGAAGGAGTTAGCTTTGGTTTTGTTTTTTTTTTCTCAAGTCCTCAAAATTGAGTATGCTTTCAAGTTTGTTTTCCTTTTTGGTGTATGACTTCTTCACCATCTGTTGGCAATATGCCTTCTGCTGTTTTTCTGTACAAGTTCACTGGGGTTTTTTTCAGTTTCTCTTGCTTCTAGTAGTTCTTCTCAAAGACTTTATTTTGCAGAACAGATATGTCCCTTTGCTTAATCCTTGTCTCATATTTCTGTTCTTAAATGGTTCCTTAATAGCTGTAGGAAATAATTTGCCATTTTATTCAATTTTGGAATTTTTACCCCGTAAAGTACAAAATGCTTTACATGTTTTCTCCCTAAGTTTCTAAAAAGTATTACTGTGGACAAAATACACTGCAGTCTTCTAAAAAAGATGTATGACACTTGCTAAATTACTTAGCTGAAAGCATGAGAAATAAGCACAAGATCTTGGTGTTGATAGTAACCTCACAAAAGCTCGTTTAATATGTTGATGTGGCAGATAGACTAATAAAATATTTTACCCTGTTACCAGAAGAGCTCCAGAGCACGCTGTGGTACTTGGTACCACCTTGTGTTGTCTTACAGGCCCAGATAAAATGTTCTAGTGGATCTAGTGGATTTTTTCTTTTTTTTTTTTTTTTTTTTTGGAGGGATTAATTTAAAACCTTTTGGCCTGGATACTCATTTGATTTGGCTGTAGGAACTAAATGAGACAAGAGATCACAAACATGAGCTTAAGCCAATGCTGTGCTCCCATAATCCTCCAAAAGCTGCTGGGGACAGCAGGTTTTGAAAGTGTAATTTAGGATGTCTCATGGCTTCTCTTAAAACTGAGGTTGCTGCAATAGCCTCCTTGGGCCTCCTCTGAACCGAGTGTCATCTGTACACAGTGTACCTGTCCTCATCCCTCTGGCTTGTCCTGCTTCATTCCAGCTGTTCCCACTTCAGGGAGGTGGCACATCAGCCTGTCCTGGCAGTGCCATAGGCCAGTGAGCAGCACAGCATGGTAGGTGCTGCTGCAGCCCTGGAGAGGCTGAAGAAGTGCCCAGTTTGAACAGTCAGAGAATCTTCTTGAAAGAGTCCACTGCATTTCTGTGTGAACCTTGCCCTGTGGATGGGAATGTTGGATGTTTTTTGCTCAGGAGAGGAATCCAGCCTTTGTTACACTCTCCTCGTGACTTAAGTAATATGTTACATCAGTGTTCTGATGCTGTCTTTTCAAAGGCACAATAATTAATATAATTAAAAATTTCTAGCCAACTGAATTCTGATCTAGGAGTTGCACCCATTTATAGAAACAGCTGAACAAAAATTCCCTTGGGCCCCAAAGGAAATGATTTATCATCTCTGACTGTATGTATTGTACAAGAAGGAAGACTGTGGTAGTGTAAGAGGTTATAATCTACCATGGAGTGGTTGTGCAAAGCTGGAGCTCTTGATCTATGTTGGAACAGCATAAAAGGGGGAAAGATGCAATGGGAAAATGTTACCTACAGAAAGCTATCCATGAAAAAAAGCAAACCAACTAGTAGGGTTACTTTCATATAAGAGAAAGCAGTGTATTTAAAAGTTGCCTATGCATATCTTGCCCTTTTTTCTACTTGTCCTCCACATCTTGGTGATGATGTGTATGAATTACAGTTGCACTTGTGGATGTGAGCTGCAATATCACTCTAGTCCACAATTCCTTAGTCTGCTGGAAACTTCAAAGGGCTTCAAACCCTTTGTTTTTGTTGCTGGTTGGGGCCTTCTGGCAGCAGTGCCTGAGGTGATCAGCTGCAGTGAAGAGGGAAAGTGATGGAGGAGCTGAAGTTGAGAGTTTGCTGCGTTCATAAGAAATGGTAGAGTAGCCAGTGATGTTTGGTGCTTCTCTTCAAGGATGAGATTGCTTGAGTGACCTTATGTAATTCATTCTCAGAAATGAGGAAGTGTTTTAGTACTTTTCTGGAATAACATTTTATCAGTGAAAGACCAAGCATTAAGTGATAAAGTCGCTCCTGATAAATAGTTATGATACAATTTAGACCTGCATTCAGAAAAACTGTAAGTGTTCTATGTTTTATACTGCAGTTCTGGTACATTATTTGTATGTGCAATTCGATAAACCTTTTTTTTTTAATATCAGTATAGGGCTACACAGTTCATTTTCCATACAATAATGAAATGTATGTACTATGAATGTCATTATAGTAGCATTCAAGATTATTTGGTTAGTGAACAATATGCCATGACACTTCTTATTCTTCCACAGCTGAAGAATTTACCAAGTTATCTAGAGAATTGTATTGCTGGTAATCAGTTCTAGGTGAAAAGTTTCTTGAGGGTGCTGAGTCTAAACTTCCTTTGTAGATAGCAGTTAGAAAAAACCTGCACCTGTACTTCCTGTCTTAATGCATATTGGTTTCAACATAGCCTGCCACACTGGCTGATGGGGGCTGTCTTTCATTTTGCTGGTGAAAAAAGCTAATGGGGCAGAGGGAGAAGAGAGAAAGGAATACAGACCTGAAAGTAAAGGATACCAGATGATATCACAGAGTTGGGTCCAACTTCAACTTGAAAATACCAATCCATAAACAGTTTAAATTAATATTTTAATTAATATTGGTTGAATATTGTAATGCTTTATCTGCTTAAAATAGATTTTGAACTACAGTTGGTTAAAAATGTGTTAGGCATGGCTGGAGGAAGTGGGAAGAGTATGCTGTGTTTGACTTCTCTGTGTTACCACCTTTCTTATAAAATTAGAGCTGGTTTCTAGATTCACTGTTGTTGAGTTGGCAGTTGGTAAGGATCTGTTCCTAACCACTCTGTCCAGAAGATTTTCCAAGGGGAATTCTGAAAAGAATATGTTTATAATCATATTTAACAGAGTATTGCTTTCTCCTTCACATGGATTTCTGCAAGAAATAAGTTGGATCAAGATGCTCTATAGACTCTGTCCCTGTTCATCACTTCCACAAAGGAAGGAAGCAAGCTCAGCTTAATGAGCACTTCTGCAGACCCTGTTAATGGTTGTAGTCAAACTGGTTGCAGAATGTAAGGCGAAGAAACTAAAAATAACACCTCTTGCTTGTGGCAGACTTGTGTCTTCCAGTCTTTCTGCTAGTCCTTGTTTCTGCCTCCCCATATGCACAAAGGGATGCATATTTGTATTTTGGAGAAGTAATAGTCTGTGGAATAGACCAAAGCAAATCAGCCATGACTTTTCTATGAGCTAGTGACACGGTTCCTCAGAGACCAAAGAATTACAAAATGAGCAGGTTTTTAGGGATGGCATGGCTGAGTAAGAAAAAAACCTTCTCAGGAAAAAGCTGAAGAGTCACTGTTCTCTTGACTCTGAAAGGCAAAGCAAGCTTCCATCTCTATTTAGATGACAAGAAAAATTGGCCCTGACATTATGAAGGTCTCAGAAGCAAAGATGTGTCTTGCTCCCTGAAGGTAGGATGTGTTTTTTTAGAAGATGCTCTCTTGTTCTGCCTGCCTCTTGGGGGACAGCCATAGCAGCGACCTGTCCCAGCAGAGCTAGAGCTGTGTAACTTCTTGCTGGATAAAACTGCACTTCAACCAAAAAAACTCCCAGCCCCAAGACTAAACAAAACAAAATCCACCCAAAAACCCCACTCTAGCAGCCCTAGGATATGCTATCATCATCGTTATATAATGTCTTCTGTTTGTAACTTTAGCAAACCACTTAACTGGTCTGTGCTTTAGTTTCTTCACTGTAAAATGAGGAGTGAAGGAGTAATAAACTTTATCTTTAGTGCAGGCATGCTTAGTAATTTAATTCAAGTTTGTAAAGTGTTCAATGGTAATTTGATTTTAATAAAAGAATGTTCCTCTATTGCAAAAGGAACCTCTGCAGAAATTTATGACAAACCTGATGATGTGGAGAGGGAGCTTTATCAGAAGATCTGTTTAAGGCAGTAGATAAGTCTCCTAAAATCTGTTTTGGAATCTGATAGTTCAGCATTTATTTGGCAGCCTGCATTCCAGATGCTTGATTAGTAGGAATGAAGAGTCTGTGGAGATGGTAATAAGAAATCTTGCCTAATCAGGGTGATGAATCTTTGCTATGCTGGAAGATCATGCATTCTTTTGGACAAGCCAACCCAAACATGCAACACCACCCTCCCTAGGACCACCATGTATTTAAGAAGCTCTTCTGTTTCCCATATGTACCTCGGGTTCAGTGCTGTGATCAGCTGTTGCTGGCTGTCCATCTGGAGTCAGTTCTGACCCACGGAAAATAAACCACTTTTATGTTTTGAAGAGATAATGATCTGTGGCATGGACTAAAGCAAATCAACCGTGACTTTCCTATGAACTAATGAAACAATTTCCAAGAGACCAAACAGTCACAGAGAGTGATTATTCTATTTACCAGCCCCTCCACAGGAATCTGCCAACCACTCTGTTTCCCATCAGTGAAGAAGAAAGTCAGAATGCCGGTGGCATAAAAGCTGCTGGGCCAGGATCCACACACGGTGACATGGACAAAGAGCAGATGCATGCAGCAACTGGAGGAGAGATAAAAGAGCCATCCTTTAACCGCACTTGCGTCAGCCAAATCACAACCAGCTGCGTTATTGCACTGGCCATTTCTGCTGATCCACCGCGCTGCTCACGCATGCTCTGTGCACGTTTGCATGCACACTACCCTCTGTCAAAGGCTGGACTGAGTTTTGAGCCTTCTTCTCCTCCCTCTGTTTTTAGCCACTGGTTTAGTTGAGGGATGATGTGGGGCTGAGGTGCCCAGGGGAGGACTGAAACTGTTGGAAGGATGAGAGAAACTGTGACTCAGGAAATTAAGTTCCTCCCTCAGCCCCAGCATGCAGTGATGAATGTGCAGACTATTATCCTTGTACTGCTGCAACCTGTTTCCCTTGGTTGGTTGTATTTTTGGACACTGGAGTGGCCTCTGTGTCCTCATCTGCTTTTTTTCTCAGAGGGAGCAATTTGTATTTCTAGAGGCAAGGTTCAAGAGCAGTCCTTGCATGTAGTGCTCTGCACTCCAAGACCAAAAGCTCATGCAGGGACAACTTCATCCTCAGTCAAAGACAAGTCTCAGCTGGCTGACAGTGCTGAGTTTCCCAGAGCTTGGGATTGTAGCTAGCCCATGTGCCAGTAGAGTTTGGATGCTAAGAGAGGCCCTAGAAGCATCAAGGAAACGCCTGGTTTATGACTAATAAAATTTAATGAAGCTGCTTGACTGTCCAGTTGTAAGCAAAAAATGAGTCAGTATGTGCTGGTTTGGACAAAAGCAAGGAACTGACCATCTTGCAACCATGATTAAAACCATTACATCTACCACATGCTGCCAGTTTCTAATTTGTGTCATGGCAAAACTGCTTTAGAAGAAAAAAGCAGACTAGAATATATCCTGCAAATATATTTTATCATAACTACTGTCCAAGTATAAATAGCTCTGTGGAGATTGTAAGGTGTCCCTGTAGTCCTCACCACTTTCACTCTGTGTGGCTCTCCAGATGATTTGTGTACAAACTCTAGCCAGAAGGAAATGGAGCAACGTTGCTCTGTATTTATTCCCATAAGATGTATCTTGCTAGTGGGGATACAAATCTCTTACGACTCAGTGTGCGAACATTGCAGAATTGGATGAGGTTGGGTGCTCTTGCCCTTTCTGTTTCAGAGCTGTGGGAGGCTTATCTAAGAGATCAAAGTGCATCAGATTGCATTATTTCAGTATCTATGGGACAGTATAATGCATGAATACTCTGGGACGATGCCTGTGTCTGACTTTTATTCATCACTGTAATTAAAGCCAGATACAGAGCTTGTTCTGTGCACTGAACATTAATCACAGTGTTTTATTAACACAGTTGTCGAAATCTTTAATTCAGACATCGTATAATTCTGCAGTATAGATTAAGACTAGTATTTGTTTTGCCTGAATACATTAATTTTATTTAAAGTTCAGAAAGAGAAGAGATTGCTCTCAGGTTTTGAACAAATGAGTGCAAGCATTGCTTGACTGCTGACGTACCAAACTGCTAAACTGGTTTGGTCTGTACTGTTGCTTAACAAAAAGCAGTGAACTGCTGTATTCAGTTGAAAATACATAAAAGGCTCAGCAAACTAATGCTCTAAATTCAGATTTAGTTAAGACACTAAAATTATTATTTTAACATCTATAGACTTTATGTGCTGTAGTAGTACTTGCTTAATTGCCATTGCCAGTTTGTGATGTTTTGGGATTTCCCTTGATTGTTTTCTGTTTAAATATCATGATTTGTATTGCAGTTGCATCCATATATCTTCAGTTTAGCTTATGAAATATGACTAAGATATTGCTTTAGTGTCTACTTCACAGAGTTCTTTAATGTTGCATCTGTATATTTGGAGACCTTGAGGCAGTTGTGGATTGTCCCGTGGAGTATGGTGTCCTTCTTCTTGGAAGGGAAGAGAATCGGTTTTAAAATTCAAGCAAAAATACTTAACTTTAAATTAACTGTTAATTCTTTCCTTGGTTAGTGCTTTTTTACCTCCCAGTTCCTGGCTCTCCGAGTCTCTGTGGGCTGTTTTGATTGTGCTCACAAGAGCTAATGAAATCCCCTCTGTAGTCATTAAACTGAAATACAGGCCCACACCTCTACTTGACAGTTTTTAGGGATCTGCTGGTTGGAAGCTGGTGAGGAGCACTGCATAGGTAGTGTTGCACTAAGGTCTGTCCCAAGCTGAGAAAACTCTTCCTGCCCTGGTCTCCCACCTCTTCAGCTAGTGGCACCTTCATGTTGCTGCAGTGGCTGAGCTGGCCAGGTACCCCAGTGGCTGGGCTGAGTTAGATGGTGACCTTGGCCCACACCTGAGTGAGATGCTTGGTTATTCTCCCACTGCCCTCGATTGGAAGTGGGAATGTGGTATTTAATCCATCAGAATGGATTCGTATCATAGCTCTCCTGGAGCTGTGCTGGCTTGTGTATAATCATTCAAATCACAAATGAGGTGCAGGGAGGGATTTTACATTATGTGTGAATATAGATAAACTCCCTGAAACTGACCTGAAGCTGTGTTTACTGTGTGGCTAAACTGCTGAAAGTAAGTTTACCAAAGAATGCTCATCCCTTCTGTAAATATAGTGGGTTTCTCAGTTTAAAGTGGATGGAGTCAGGTATTCAAAGAGACAGTGTTTAATGGTGAGTTTTGCTTTTAAAAGTCCTTTAGGAAATAAAAAAAATAGTATCCACACAAAATTTCATGCTCCAAGTAATCTTTTATTTCCTCTAGAAACTATATTCTTGTTCAATGAGTAACCTGGTTTTCCTGCCTCCCAGAAGAAGCAAGATGACCTAGATCTAGAGCTTCCTGGGGAAAAGTTCACTTCACCCTATATATAGCATCTCCTGAAGTGTCTATGTAGCTGTCATTTACTCTGAGCTGATGAACTGAAAGAGGAGAGCTGAAGTTTTAGGCTGAAGTAGGAAAGGAGAGTGTTTTCTCTCTTCTTTTTTAGGGGGTCTGTCTTATGCAGATGTCACTAACTGGATTACAGCCAGGTGAAGGCCAGACTTCCCAACTTCCAGCTGTAACACTGAATTTCATGTCTCAATGTGCTGCAGCTGAAAAATGACCAACTGCCTCTGTTAGAGGAGTGAATTGGATCCTGCCTTTGTGCCAGCAGGAGTTTCTGCACAGGACTCAGAACGTGGTATCCTGGGGTCAGCGTGTTCTTTGCTCCGGTCAGATCACACAGATGGAGACTCCTCCAAGCAGCCCTCCTGGCACAGTGGTGTTTTTATTGGAAAGCAAAAACTGGGAAAATGGTAGTAACAACTACATAACAGATACTACCAAACAGGCTGTTGGTGTTGAGGGATCAGGCTAGAGTTTCCACCTCAGGGTGATGAGTCAAACAGTGAAGTGTACTGTAGGCTGAGGGAAATCTGCCCATCCTTTTGTCAGCATAAGGCTTTTTTTTAGATACAGGAGAGTTTATCTGAGTGCATCAGCAACTTGAGCGGTTTGGACTTCTGCAGCCTTTCTGGGGAGACAAAGGTACTTTCCAAGTCCCTGCAGAAGGTGCCACTGCATAGGGACACCACAAACTCCTCTCCTGGGACCTTCACCACACCAGGGCAGGTGGAACCCACCAGTGCTCCTGTGGTGGGCTCTGTGCACCTCTGTATGTGGAGAAAGCAGCATCTGTGTTCATTTAACTTGATGGCAGGATCCTGATCCAGCACTTAAAAATAACAACTTCAACAGGCCCAGCTCAGTAATGAACACAGCCAAGGCCCGAGGAGAGGCTCAGAGCTGTCTCTGTGTTCAGCAGACCACTGGCTGAAACCAGGCAAAAATGTGGTGTGCCTTGTGCTCAGTGTTGTGTGTGTAGATGTTTCTGGGACAAGGAGGTCTAATCTAACCATCCACTGCTGTCAAAAAGGAATTGTTTCACTTTTCCCTCCTGTTTTCCACATGAAGCCATGTTCTCTTAATTCACTCCATGGTGGCTCTGGTGCTTGGTGGGTCAGTTTATACCATTCAAGTGTCTGAAATGGGTTGTCTTATTCTTCCTCTGGTCAGATTAGTGAAATGAACTGACTTCCTGGTGGAGATTTGATTTATCAGCACTCTTTGCCACCTGTAGATTGCATTTTACTTAGTGACATCTGTGGAAAGATCTAGGGGTGTTGGGTGTTAGATGTGTGCTATTACTACCAAGTATTAGAGAAGTTTGGACTTTTCTTTGTTGAAATTAAGGCTATATTTGGACTTAACTGTGTACCAGAGCATGCACAGGATGAGTGTCTGATACTGGTCTGGGCAGTGAGTGCATTTGGGAATGGTCTGTGCATGAAATGCAGTCTAAAGTTGCCATTTTTAACTTCAGCAGGGTGTTGATTTCAGTTGAAGGGATTTTGCTGCTTCAGGACAAATGTCTGATGTGGACAAAGCCTTTATTCTTTATTTGTTAACTGTGATCTTCAGGTTTAAAAAAAAAACCCAAAACCAGAAAAAAAAAGTGAAAGAATCTAAGTTTGTCTACCACAACCACCTTTAAAGATTGAGTGCTTTTCTTTGCTTTTCTTTGCTATTTTTCTTGTTAAAGGAGCTTCATTAGTGTTACCTAACAGTTCATGAGTAGACTTGTTGAGTGCAGGAGTGTCTGAAGACTTTGACAGCCTGTTCATATTGTGCAGCAGACTGTGATGTCCCTTGGGACAAAACTGACCACAGTAACATCATTGATCTGCATCGTGGGTGCTGCTCTGCCTCTTTCCTCACACAAGCCTTGCAGTTATGACTCCGTGGATGGTTTCCAAAGTCTCAATGTTGCTTGGCAAGCTTTGTCACTGCTGTTAGGAGTTTGATTACCTTTGTGCATATGTATGTGAGGATTGCCAGTGTCTGTGACTTTTAATAAAACAACCTCCCTGTTGTCTAAAATGTTTAGATTTAAGAAAATACATAAATGTGCAAAAGCAGGAGCAGGTCTGGCTGCCTCAATTTGACTGTCCTGTTTTATATGTTGTCTCTCCTTATTCTAGTTTGGCATCTCTCAGAGGAGGCCACTGGCTTCTTCTTGAAACCAGTCTTACTTAAGGCAAATAAAGGAACAAAACCTTGTTTCAGAAAATAAATTTGAGGAGCAAATCTTGCTGCTTCTTCATGCATCCACTCATGCAGCATTACCATTTCTTCTCCTTGCTGGAGTAATGCTGTGCTCCTACATAGCTCAATCCCCCTTGCTCAGAACCTTTCTGTTCAGCTTTCTGAATTTAGAACCAGGAACACTGAACACGAGCAGTAAATACCATCTTTACAGTTTTTTTGCATCTCATTAACTGTGTTGGGTCAGGCTTAGTTTTTGGCTTGGAGACCTACAAAAAAAAACCCTCAAAGCCACAGGAGATGGGGCTGCTGGGGCAGAGAGGACAGCCTTTCTTGTTGATCATATTCCACATTGCTAGGGCTGTGGGGCACTGCAAAGCTGTAGAAATCATTTTCTGAATGAGACCACTAAGGTTCCTTGGATTATTTCACAGAATATGCTGGCCAGGTTTCAGTTTGAATACAGTTACACATTTCAGTTGGACAGAATATAACTATTTAAATTAGAGCAGTAGCTAGTGCCCTTTCTGCCTTAAAAAGATTTAAGTAATACAGCAAACTAAAGTAAGACAAATACTGTTTTAAATCCTAATTGCAGAGTGGTTGCCAGCAATAAAATGGCTGTAGATTGACACAGACTGCAATAATGCCATGTACATTTGTTCACTGATGACCTTACATTTTGCTTGCCATGGGCCAAATCCTCACTAGTGGTGCAGCTGCCTGGTGCTACTCAAGCAACACAAGTGGAACTTCCAGCTAGCATATGTTCAGCAGAAAAAACTTTATAAAGGTCTTTTGTTCAGCCCTGCCTTCATTCCTGCTTCTGCCTGTAGATTGTGCTGCAGGAGAAAGGGTTTGGCCAAGAATATTTGTGTTCCACTATAGGTATCTTCCACCAGTGGGCTATCAAAACCCTCTCTGAGATCAAACCAGAATTCCTAATGGAAAATTATTTTGCCCAAAAATTTATTTTCTCACATTTAAAGCTTTTGTTTTGTTACTGTCTTAACTTCCAAGTGGGCATGACAGTTTTTGCTGACTTGGCTTCAACAAAATGAAGCTTGGATTTAATGAGCGTTATCTTTTGTATTTTATTTAAATTAGCTTTGAGTTAAACATGACAAGCATTATTGCTAGTTTTTACACTGCATCAGAGATTATATTAATTTGGATAACAACTGTTTTCAATACAGTCTTGAAAATTGCATACTAACAAGTGTGTGAATTAGACTGTTTTCTGGTGTCTGGACAAGGGGATATATGGATAATTTTGCATATACTCAGCAAAGTTATTTTCTGCAGACCGTGGATGATTTTGAAAGACACTGGTTTGCTCTGTTACCCCTACAGGGAGCCTCTTTGATCAACCAAGAACTAAGGCTGAAGAAGCTTATTTCACAATTCTAGATTGTTTATTGCAAACTTGCACCTGTTACTCTTCTACCAGATAGGTCTTTAGTTGTTTCTCTGATGTTTACACTCCTGATTTATTTAGAGATCCTATATCCCTTTCTGCCTTTGTTTTTCTGGGCTAACGCTTCTATTTTTATTTTGTTTATTAGCAGATAGGATATTCAAACAGCTTGGTTTTCCTGAAAAACAAAATGTCTCATCTATAGTCAGTGAAACCAAACAAAACAACAGTGAAAAAAAGAAAATACTAAAGTAGGGCATGTGTTGAGTGATGAAGGGAGCATTGACTGACTGCTCAGCATCTTGTAGTGAATTTGTCATGGGAACTCATAATAGTAGTTAGAGACAATACTTAACTCCAGATTTGCAGAATGTGCAGCTCCAAGGGGTAAGCACCTCTTCATGTGCTGCTGCATGTTGTCCTCTCTCACTGAGGTAAACCATTCCACAACATGAAGACCTCACCAGGAGTGCAGCACTACATGGAATGATACAGAAAAATTAGAACCAGGCCTGTAAGTTATTTCAAGGCTAATTTCAGTATAAAGCTTCAGCATAGCAAAGACATTTTCTTTGACCTGATTTCTAGTCTGAAATTACTCTGCAGGGTACTTGCTTATGGTGTTCAGCAGACTTCATTTGATGAACACTGGACTCCTTTTTGCCAAAGTTCACGGAGAAGGCCATGCCCAATCATTTTCTGCCCCCAAGGAAGAACACAGAGCTTCCCATCTCCCAGAAGGATCAGTTTATTTCTGTAATTGCTGTAATTCAAAACAACGAGTGAAAGAACAAAAAATTGTTTGCTGCAGTAATTTCTACTTGTATCTTTACTGTGCTGGAGATTCATCCGTAAGAAAGGATGGATTTATTCCCATTTAAATACAGGAATTTGGTTCAGCAAATCTTTTGGTGTTCCCAGGGAAGCACATTCCCTGACTTCACTTAACTGCAGCCGACCATAAGGAGACAAAATGAGTTTAGTCCTGTATACTTGCAGGAGTGGCAGTAAATATCATCTGCTTCCCAAATTACTCTGCTGCACCCACTGCCTCTTGGAGAGGTCTCCATTTGGGGATCAAAGGGTGAGCTAGAAAGTCTGAAAAGATAAACTAAAATGTTTTATAGTCATTGAGTCATGATATTTCTGCTTATGTAGTTGTAGTCTGAGCAACAAGCTGCTTTTTCTCTTGAAGCTTATCTAGGTATTACAGTTACCTCTGTAGTTACACCCTAATGACTCCCAAGGTAACAAGACTAGATGTCTAGACTAAATGTCGTAAATTAAACGTAAAGAACTCGCAGGTTTTCTTGTAGCTGTTTTGCTGGGGCTGTGTGTATTTTTTTTACCTCCAAAAAAAACTCAGTGTTACTCCATTCTGGTGTTTTGTCGTGACTGCAGTTTGTCTGTGTGAGTATAAACTGACAAAACTTATTTTAGTGAGCGTGTAGGTTGCAGCAGGACATGGTTATTCTACCCTAAACATTAATGCAGGAGAATACAGTGAGTACGAGTGTTTCTTTATATTTTCATAAAGCCTGAGAGTGTTGGTAGCATAATGTTAATGACATTGGGCTCTCATTTCTGACTCGGGGACAACAAAAGTAGCATGAACCTCACCCAGAGTGGTGGAGTTACACTTCAGTGCAGGACCTGAGCTGTATCCTTGTGTGTGTGTGTAAATATTCTTGGTAAATTAGAGCTTTTAAATTTGCACAGAAAAATTTTGTATTTCCGTGAGACTTTCTCAACTCCAGCTGTAAAACTGCCTCCTCTGTATCACTGGGTTTTAGTGTTCAGGGTTTCTGGTTCCTCACACAACCTGAAAGATGAGTTGTTGTGTATGGATGAGCTGAGGCTGGAAATCTCCAGGCAGCTGAAGGCAGCTGCCTTCATGCGGGTGTGTCCTGGTGAAATGGGGCTTTGTCTTCCAACCAGTCCATATTCAGAAAAATGACCTCTCTGTTTTCATGTCCCTCCTCTCAAACAGTTTTCTGTTCTTCTGAGATTTTGTGGCAGCCTGAGCCGTAATTCAGGCAAGTACTTAAGTAGGTGCTCAAGTGCCATGTCCCTGGTAGTATTTGAAATCCTTACTGAGTGTGCTCCTGGGGCTGTAGTGGGGACACTGGTGGATTTTACTGATCCATGCAGACAGCAGGGTGAATCCATTGTGGAAACTTCAAGTTTTCCTTCAGAAAGGCAGTTGCATGTAAACAAAGCCCTGTCTTTCATGAGAGTGGGTGTAAGCAGGGGAATGGTCTGACAAAATAGAGGTTTTTCTTCATCCCATTGGAGCTGAACAAGATGAAATGGGAGCTGCAGAGGTTGGGTTGGGCTCCATGCTCCCCATCTCCCCTCTCACCCTTGCAAAACCTTGGACCTGCTTCAGTTCCCCCTTCAAACCACCTACTCCATGCTGAAACAGACGTGGGTATTTTTGGTGTGAAACCAGCACAGGCAAGATCCAAAGATGAGTATAAAAAGCCCCACTACACCATAGATTGAAGAGGCTGATTAGCCAGGTGTTTGCTTGTGCAGTTAGTGGTGGAGGTTGTACCTTATTTATCTGTGAAGCTGAACGTTTGCAATTTGTCCTGCTTGCACCAGCAACTGGCTGTTTCATACCTAGCAGTGAAACAAATCCATGTTGTCTGGTGACACATTAAAGAGATGATCAGGCACCCATTGAACTGTCTCTGTGCATTTAAAACTTTAAAATAGTAGGAAAAACGTGTTCTGGAAATATTTCACTTGTATAACCAACTCCCAAGAGAGCTATTTATGATTTCTCTACCTGTTCTTGGCACAGGCTTTTTTTCTGTTAGAAGAGGTTTGACAGTTGCATGAGATCACACTTGGATTTGTGCCCTGCGTGCTGAAAACGCAGAGTCATTGCTTGCGAGGACAAGACTTAGCTGGAAAAAATAGAAACATTGCCCTTGTGTTCACTGCTAATACTGCATCGAGAAGTGGAGCTCCGTCAAGCTTTAGTGTGCCTTGATATTCATGCACTCATTACTTGCTTATAAATAGGGAACTGCTTTTAAAAAAGTCCCAACAAACCAAGAGATTTAGAAATACTCATTTAATGCCTGGGATGTTCCTTTAAGCTTAATAAATGATTGCCTGAGATGAGCTGATAGGCTGACTCGGTGCCTCTGGCTATTTACAGCTGCTGCTTATTAACTCAGAGATGAAATAATTAATGTTATTATCAAATGATGCTAAACAAATAGTCAGATCACATTTTTGTGTGTGCTCATTCTCCCTGAAGCGGGAGATGACGAGTGGGTGCCTGGGGGAAGTGTCAGCATGCACACCATGGAGTGCCCTGAGCTGTGCCTCTTGTGCACAGCCCAGCAGTTCAGCGTGCTGCTGGCACCCCCAATTCAAACCCCAGTTCCAGCCTCAAGATGTGGCTGAAATCACAGAAAATCACAGTCAGTTTCCCAGGATCTGGTGGAGGAGAGGAGCTGTCCCTCTCCAAGCCCCTGGCCAGTGACACCGGGACAGTGGCGCACAGGGACTCAGACTGTGTTTGTGGTGCCCCAGCGTATGGCAGGTGTGTGTGAGCCTTCATCTGTCTGTGGCTTTCTGGCAGGCTGATGCAGAAACATGCTTTATAAAAAAAAAAAAACAACTTTGTTATGCTGTGGCAAAATGCAGTGTTGATATATTCTTGATATATTCTTTAACTGGCCTCAGGAAGCCT
>VZTT01071117.1:1559-24444 GCA_013400855.1 Buphagus erythrorhynchus
GACGCTAAGGTCTATTAGTCATTTGGGTTTTGTGTCTCGTTTTTCACTTTCAAAATAAATAAGCTGGGCATCATTTCCCTCTAATATAAAGTACAAGTTTTTCCATCTCTTTCCTTTACCTGTGCAAGAATCAAGCAATCGTTACAATACTATGTAAAACAAAATGTAAATTTTGTAAATTAAGGAAACAGAAGAGGGCAGTAAAGTTTCTGTCAAATTCCAAAGAGAAGAACTATGTACAGATAATGCAAATAACATCAGTATACACATTCAGTTTTATACAACATGTGACTAAAACCAGATCCTCTTCATAGATGCAGGCAGAGTTGCAAAAGGTTCTTCAAACATTTTCAGTGCTTTCAACAGCATTATGCAGGAGCATATGAGCTGCCCCAACAGTGAGCTCCTCCAAGTGTTACACCTGTATCTACAGAGACTGCAAATAATGACAGTGTGAACCCCATTCATTAGACATTTTAAAGAATTGGACTCTTGACATTACAAAGTTATTCCTAAACTCTGACCAATGTTTAATAGATTGTATCACAATACCTTAAAACATATAGCTGAAGAACAGAAATGGAAATATTTTATATTAAAATTTAAAATAGAATCTACCCACAAGCACAATTTTAAGAATATGGCTGGTTCCACTTGCTGCAGAGAAACATTCTTTGAATTACAATCGATTACGAGCATTCTGCAACAAATAAATGCTTATATCAGAGTACTATATAGAAAAAACTGTCAGCCTTTATTTTAAACTTTAACAATCATAAATCCACTGGGTCCTCAATAAACTATTAGCAACACTGTTTTCAAAATACAAATGTAACATTCATTTATTACACTATGACTCCTAGATGGAAGAGTGATTTTATTGCATTTATTCCATATACACTATGTGCATCTCCTATGAAAGAGTACTCCAATTTGCCTCTTCCAGCCTAATTTTTCCAAGTCATTCTTATTTCATTCCTTACTCTGTGACATCTCTCTATACCTCTCAGAATAAGCCTTCTCAACAAATTAGATGCTTCCCTTGTTCTGTTCAGGAGGTATAGTTTGGCTGGTTTGGGGTTTTTAATGTCTCTTGTATTAGGCTATATGTAAACTCTTACCTTTCTTCTTGCATTTGGTCACTATCCAGAATACCACCTGTAACTTATCCTTCTTGTCATTTGCAGAAATTTTGATATTGGTATCTTTTTTCTGTGTCCATTAATGCTGATTTTTGCAAAAAGTAGAAATACAACACTCTGCAAGGGACTAGGTTCCTCAAAACTTCAAAGACTTGTTCAATGGAAATTCTTCAGAGTTAATACCGAAGATTACACTGAAATAAGTCAAGCTGTCAGCTTTTAATGTGCTTATTTTATGTTATGCTGTGTCAGCATTAGAACCCTAAAAAGTCACTATATCCTTTGTATGGCAGACTCTGCATTTTATATTTAAGACTGAAAACATACAACCTGACTTGGAATAATCAAAATTAAACCAGCTGTTCTCTGCAGTGAATGTACAGATTTACACTATTCTAGCTCTCTCAAACCGCTGTCAATTAGAACTTAGTGAGTTCCATATTAAGCACAAACACTTTATGAAAATATACTTCATGATTTTGAATGCTACCTTTGACAAGGATGCCTAATTTATGTTCTGTGTTGATTTTTTCAGAACTGCCAATCAAAATTTTTACACTGCATGTAATTTCATGTCTTACATTGTTCTATTTATCTACTACTTAAGGAAAGAGATCTTTCATACTCCTTACACACTTCACAGAACCTTTTGCCTACTTCAACTTCGTTCTTTCTAATACCACTAAACTCACTAAATTCAGCTAGGAGGTGCTGATCTCTGCTCTCTGATGACCAACATTAGGCCACGTGGAAATGGAAAGAAATTCAATCAGGGAAAGTTCAGATTAGACCTTAGGAAAAAGTTCTTCACTGAGGAAGTGGCTGGTCCTTGGAACAGGGTATGCAGGAAATGCTCACAGCCTGTCAGGGTTTAAGAAGCATCTAGATCATGCTCTTAAGTCATGTGGTTTAGCTTTCAGTGCAACTGCAAGGAGCATGATCTTTATGACTCCCTTCCAATTTAAGATACTGTATGATTCTATGATCCTTATCTGCTTTTTCTCTTCCTTTAAAAAATAATAGAGGTAAACATAACTCACTTTTTTTCAGAAGATAACCTTTTTTGACAATATTTTTATAAAAAGCATCCTTTGTTTTTCGACGAATTGTATTGTAGATTTCTTTTCCATCCACTGTATCATTAAGCACTTGTTCTTGGTGCTAGAAAACATATCAGAAAAACATACTTTAAGCTCAGAAATTGCCATTAAAAAGATGCATCCTGTGAAGCTGAGATCAGGACCATCTTACTGAATGGTACCAACTCACTACTATTCGTCTCTCACGCATTTTACTAAAGCATTCATTTTTCATACAATACACTTGCTAGAAATGTACTATAACACTTTCCCTATTTCCAAAACTGAAAGAAAATAGGAGTTTTCAATACAGACCAACTTTGACAAAGTAAGTATTTTTCATGTAAAAATAAAAAACATGATCTTTCACAGTGATTTCACATGTGTTAAAATTTAAGCCAGTCTTTGAAGGTTTATCTAGCTTCTGTCTTCTGCCAAAGCTCACAGGCCTGAGTAATCATGGATAAACTCTGAAGCAACAAAAATGGTGCAGATCATAATTAAAATCGTCTCAAAGCTGCACATTAGAACTCACATGTTGTAACTGAGCAGAACTCAGCAGAAGAAAGCAGAAACAGGAAACAGAAAAAAGATAAATTCACACAAAAATGGTAGTATCTACAAATGCAAGTAATAAATATGATCAAAACTCAAGCCAGGTCTGATCTTACTAAGTAAGCTGATCAACAGAAGTTCTTTAGCCGTGAAAAAAAAAAAAAAACAATAAAAGCAAGACTATAAAGTAGTAAGGGCATCGCTGAGATAAAAAGAGACATATGAACTGGTTCTTACGTAATATTCTACTTTTCTTCCTGTGCATGTATCTGCAAGAATTACAATTCTGATCAAAACAACAGAAAGATGAAGAATAATTTGGTAATACTAACAGGAATTACAGGACCTGCAAAGGAAGCTATATCCATATGTTATAAAGGAACATAACATCATTAACGTAATTATCTGTCAAGATAATGTCTGTAACATAAGTACACAAGGAGTAGTGCACAAGAGATCCAGTGACAAATATTAAGTAAATATTATATCAGACACAGGAATTCCGTAAGATTGACCCTAAAATGATGCAAAACTTCTGAATTCTTTTTCCCCCTCAAAAACACGGAGCATGGTGCTATGTGGAAGGGAGGTAACACAAAGCTGAACATTAACTGCACCACGTAGCACAAAGTTTTTAAACAGTCACAAGTGTATCTGGCTAGGTTAAAAGAATCTGAAGTACTCTCATATGGAAAATGAGTCAATGCAGAGTTTATTAATACAGACTCTGTAAGTTTTGCATATGTGAAAAGCTAGAATGAAGACTTACTGCCATGATTAAAGAGGAATAATGGAGCATGAAAAAAGTTACTAGTGAAGTTTTCCAAGGAGCAGTCTCAGAATTCCTATCTGCTTTCTGATCCAATCACATTACTGAGCACAAGTTAACAGCAGGAAACAATGAGGAAGCACCAATGACACAACACAATTAGCAGTATAGGAAAGATTGCAACAACAAGGTATACAACTCCTAGTGCAACACAGCAGTTACTTAGATACTAAGAGAAAATGAGACATGAACAGCTGAGTCACTCACTGCAGGACTGGGCTGTGATACTGTTGGCTATGCCAACAGAATGGTCTCAAAATGATGGACTTAACTTCTGTTGCTGCAGCTCCTAAGGTGCTGTGTTTTGGTTTTGTGACTGGAATGGTATCGGTAACACACCAGTGTTCTGGCTCTTGTTGATTAATACCTGCATAGCCTCAAGACCTTCTCCATTTCCCACTCTGCCCCCTTTCTCAGTGAGGTGGCTGGATGGACAAGATGCTGGGAGCAGAGACAGCCAGGACAGATGACAGCAATTGATCACAGGGATATTCCCTGTCATGTAACACCATGATCAGCAATAAGCGTGTGGGCACAGGGAGGCCTCACAGAGCAGCTGGGCATCAGTCTACTTGTGAGAGGTGCTGAGTGACTGCCTTTGCATCACCCCTTCCTTTGCTTATAAAACAGTATTTTTTGCTTATAAAACAGTATTCTCAATCCAGAAGTTTTTTTTTTTTGCTTTTGTCCCATTCCACAGGAATAGGGAGTGCGCAAACAAAGGTGCGGATCCTTAGCAGCTCACCAGGGTCAACCCACCACAGAAAATTACATGTATATTCATTAAGTGCTTTCCAGAGGGAAAGGGAATTATGCATAACATGGTACTACTCTAAATTGTTCTGGTAAGTGTTCAAGAAAGATGAGCTCACACCAAAACTGGTAGCAGCAAGGCAACTATGTGAACACAACAAAGAGACAGGATCAGCTTCTCTATGCTTAGCTTGGTGAACAGAGGAAATGCTCTCATATTAATAAGAAAGATCCCACAGAGGGGTATAAATTGACTGCAACTCTCTTTTAGGGTGGAGAGGAAGAGCAAATTTCTCATTTCCACTGAAACAGGAAAGCTTGGGAACAGAAAAATTAAAAACAGGTATGTAAATTTTCTAACTATCTCTAAGTTCATGAAAAGCTGAATTATGTGGTGTGCTTATTACTGGTGATCTCTTAGAATCAACTTCTGCTATGGGGCAAGTGCACTTCAGAACAAGTGCTGCAGTCCCAGCCCTGCAATCATCCCTGAACCTTTTCATTGTGCATAGGTTTCTTGTGACAGGATAAAAACCCCAGACACAGAAGAGAGAAAGGCAGACTGGTTCCCCTTAAAATGGGACTAAATCAAAGCATGAGCCCAGGAACAGAGCTAGGGGCACAGAGCAGAGGTTGAACACCTCACAGCAGACGGAACTTACCATACTTTCTGTTGACTACAAGCCAGTCCTTCAGTAAGTGTATGTATTTGAGGATAAAACAAAAGAAACAGATGAGCTGAAAACGTTGAAACTGTTGATGACTGACTACTGGCAATGATGCTGTTTAACTGCCACTGGTATCTCTGCTGTATTTTAGTTCATAAATTGATTTGATAATGATTCAGTCTGTGACTTCAACATCAAAGGCTCAGAGATTAAATCCTACCTGCATTGGAACAGGATCTTTTAAGTAATATCCTTCAACAATCTGTTCTTTTCTGTAGTGCTCAATGATGTCAGCAATACTGTTCCAGTAAGAAAAAGAATATTGAAATGTTAAACACATGAATTTTCCACTGTTTGAGAATCTGCTTTTCCATAAAACCACAGAAAACTTTCCCTCAAAGTTTTAATAAAATGAAGTGTTAATCATCATAATCTTATTTGCAGGACTGAAGATTTACTAATATACTGAAGACAAGAAAGTTCACAAAACTGTATTCAGAATGTATTAATCCTAAACTCTGCAAAATATTTTAATAACTCGCATAAAATGTCCAAAGAGAACACTGCACTTTCCACATTCAGGGAAGTACATGTGCATTACCCACTTCCCATCCAGACTGAAAATTGCTATTTCATTGGCAATAACTTTCCCAGTAAGTCCTACAGTAATTAGCTACATGGAATGGGACATACTCTGAGTGAAGTGCAATCTCTTTCTAAGAGGACAGGAATAGAAAACAGAAAAGGTTTGTAGCAGGGCTTACACAGATTATACTTTACTTAAGATTATGACTGGACATCACTGAGCTATCATTTTAAATACTCATGTCAGTAACACTGCTGTACAAGGAAGCATTCATTCTAGTCACCAGATTCAGACTGCAATTGCACTTGGAAGGCTCAGGAGGGAAGTAGTGACAGACACAAGCTGAAATTCAAGGCATTTAAGTTGCTCTAATTTATTTTTGCATTACTGAAATTTACACTGTAATAAAGAACAGCAACAGGGACAACAACAGAAATTAATCATTTACGTGCAAAATATCAATCTAGAAAAAGAGCTAAGTAATTAAGTAGATAAAATACACTCAGTGTATCTTCTCAGTTCATGCATATTCAGCTGTGTGTGGACAGATACGAATAAGGCATGTGTGCAACACAGGAACAATAGCTGATACCGTAGGTCTCAAAAACTTCTAAAAAAAGCTATATGAAGGCATCTTCGTTGGCTTTTCTGTTTAATTCTGAAGCTATGAACTGGTGCAAACTTGATAAAATGACCTTCCCACAAGTATTTTGATTTTTCAGGTACATAAAATGAGATTAATGTTTCTGTTTTAATGAAATTGAGTAATTAATTTCAGTTTTTACTGCGATGCTGTCTGCATATGCTGTTTTCTACATAAGAATTTCAACTGTCACACTACAAAAAATAATGACTTGGTCATTGTATTTCACAGGTTGAATAGCTACTACCAACATTTTCTAATCAATAAAAACAGCATTGTATGAATTTTCTCACTCATCAAATCAGTGACCTTCAGTGTACCATCTGCTTCCTTGATTAAAAATGCCATTAGGGGTTCCTCAAGATAAGAAGCAGGTGCTTGCAAAATTTCTGCAGTTTTATAACAGGGGCTGAAGAATAAATTCAGTTGTATTTAAAAACTCCTTCTGTAGTTAGAGTAACATATAGACTAGTACTCCAAGCCTGATGGAACACCTAAGGGCTGCATTCTTCATTATATGTTTGAACTTCCAGCAAATTTACCAGTCTGATATACACAGTAAGTTGAACTGAATGTAAGCTTAGGAGTGTAGTGATAATTCTCCCCAACATACAACAAAAACAAAGACTCTTTCACACTGAGGAAGATTTCACCAAACTATGTACCAAAATACTAAAAAAATTCTTAAAGCACTTTGTCATAATTTATTGCTGCTTAACCTTAAAATCTTGTTTTCTGTTCAGCTGCATAAAATCTCTTTCAGACAAATGTAATCTATACCCCAAGTGAATCCAGCACTGAATTATAAAGTAATCTGAAGCAATAACAATGTAGAAACTTTTGAAAGTATACTATCTAATGCTACAAACCCATTTAAAACTAATACGAGTTCCTTTAACTTGATGATTAATTTGACATCGCCAAGGGTGGGGGGCTCCTGGCCTATCATCCTCCTAATAAACCATGCAACTAGAAATCAGTATTTACCTTCATGAAAGGCTGACCCTGCAGCTAGCCTAGTTTTCAGTGAGGATGGCTGAAGGCCAGACTGATTAATGAAGAAGGTATTCAAGCAGTCTGGGCATGAAATGGGCATAGGTTCATAAGGATTCAACTGCTTAGCCTCACAGCATCATGTGAGTGAAATCATATGAGAAAGTCCACTGAACTTGAGGAGATCTTGACATTTTCTCACTCACCAACTGCTGAATCTTTATCCACTCAGAAGCCAAGCTGGAAGTGACAGAAATTCTCTATTGGGCTAAGAATGCCCTGGTTCTAGGTGAACAGGACTGGAAAAATGCTGATTGTTTTAAGGCAGGCAATGACCTCTGTTTAAGGAGGAAAGTGAGTTTTCACTACTTAAAAGTCTTCCAGATACAACAATTCTAAAAAAATACTATCAAAGATGGAGGTGTACTGATAGTTTTTCCCACAAAAGGGGAAATACCTCATTATTTCTTTTTGTACAAATTACTGTATTTTTGCACCAATGGCAAAAGAAATGCATTTTAAGTTTGTTCACTCTAAATGAACCGATTCGTATTTCTGTTCCAAGTACCATGTACATATTTCCATGCAATTTAGTAACTTTTTCCAACAATGAAGGTGCTTTTCCCCTTTCTTGTAAATACCTACTTCTATTATTTGCAAACTCTTTTGATTGTCTCAGATGAAATTAGTATTTTTATTTTTCCCTTTTCAAACAGACAAGAACACATGGAGAAGCTTCCAGCCTGCTTCAAATACAGTAATCTCTTAATTACAGATACACAGTTTATGCTTCCACATAATCCATTCAAACCACAATTTACAGAGTAAAGCAACTGGTTGGCAGAAGCAGCACAAATACTTCAAGAGAAACAAGTTACACTTACGCTACTTAAGCTGTAAGAATTTGCTCAGTTAGATGTAACTACTAAGGAAATTAGAGAAAATGTTTTGTATAAGGGAAATGACAGTCTTAAAATCATAGTAGTAAATAATTATCAGGAGCAAGTTATGCAAGCATAACATATGCACAGTTCCTTTTGCCACAAGAACTCACCTATTATAGTATCTGCCTCCCATCATAAATTGATTGTTTGATGTTGGACATATTTTAAAACGCTGAATATTTTCACTGGTCCGGAAATAAAGTGAATAATCACCAGGGGTATTATCTGAAGGCCTCACAAGAAAACTGCACACCTGACCAACTGAAAAGACACCATAACAGAGTTATTTTCTTGGTGATATATATAGACCCTTACTAAATCTATTTCTACATAAACTAGGAAGAACTGCACACCTGAAGAAATACAAAACCTATAAAGGTAAATTCCAGTAGTGATCTCAGACTAGAAGAACTAATACTAAACCACCAAGATCAACAAAAAATGGCTCAGCTGTAGCCTGCAACCTAGCCACATCTTTGCCACATCTCTTAAAACATACATAAAAAGCAAACAAAAAAAGTTTGGTAACATTTTCAAAATAACACAATCTCTCTTCCAGTATTTAAAGTAGGGTATTAAACAATATGGGTCAGAAGTACTGTTTTCATTTAAAGAAATACTTGCTTTATGCAAGTGAAATAATTGATTTCATGTATAATAATTTAAAAATTAATTAAATCAAAACTTATTAAATTAACTTTACTTAACAATATACTCAGTTCTGATAGCCATGAAAGTTTTCTTCCATTGTGGTGTTCTACTGAAGTAGCATCCAGAGGGGTTGGGGAATCTAAATCACTCATATATTTTCATACATATAAGGAAGTTTTTGCCACAGTTTATTATTAGCAGGATCACTTTGTGCCATTTCACTATCACTGTATTTCACATCAGAAATACACATACCTGTCATCAGCAAATTGTAAGCTTCTTGTTTGGAGATCTTCCCATGGAACCATCTTAACAAAGATGAAGAGAAAAATTAGAAAGCAAGATTAGCAGCTCTCTTTTTTAGTTGTGGTGACATCCAAGGCTCTGGCACCTATGAATTAATCTTTATTTTAAAAGACCCAATATACATACATGAGACAATCAATGTCTATGCTACTTAATGATTCTCTTCTACAAACAGCATGAAAAGACTAACACTAATAGGTATATAAATGAATTACTTTCAATAAAAATATCCAACACTTGGAGCTGATGTTCAAATACAATTGTGTTTAGAGATTGAGATGAATTGTCTAAAAAAATAGGTAATTTGATAGGCATTATTTGAAGGCATACAGCAATGTACTAGAATCATGAAATCTGAAGCTCAAACAAGAAGTTAAACACATACAGAAAACCGCAAACTCAAATTTGCCAGAGCTGTGGAACCAAAATCTACCTTTGTTAGATTAATGAATACAAACTGCTTTGATCTCACTACTTGTACTTTCCCAGAGTCTTGTGTCAGAGCAGTACCCCACAAAAGTTCACAGCCTCTGCCTAGTCTCCACCTGATACTTACCACTATTCAGAAAAGCTTGACATCCTACAACTTAATAATTTGTATTTAAAGGAAAGCTGAAGATATAGTGCTTTTATCGATCAGGAAAGACCCCAATTTCTAACTTTCTTTCTATACTACCTTCAGATATTAATTTATGGATTCCTCTGAAAGGTAAACAACTGCAGAAAGACAGAATCAAAGCTTCAGGCATCTCCTACAAGCTACTTTCCAAATACAAAATTTCCATATTTGAAGACATCCATATGGCTGAATTGATTAGCAGAACACAGTAAACCAAACAGACCACTGAAATGCCTCCTTCTGCCATCAGCCTCATGGAAAGTGGGAACCCACAAAAAAACAGCAAGCACAAATATGACAAATGAGGACATCAGATTAAGTCATCAAGGCACTAGACATTTTTCACAACTATCTGCCACTCATCTTCACTTGTGAATGTAATCTATCAACAGACTGAAATATCAACACACTTGATTCCAAGTTGCATTCAATTTTTAAAAGTTTTTGAAGTATTTAAGCAAATGGAAGGAAACTTATAGTCATGTGACTTTCTCTTTAAATTCTGTTATAAGAATCACAGAATTGTAGGATCACAGAATCCTTTTGGTTAGAAAACACCTTTAAGATCATCACGTCCAATCAAAGCACTGCCAAATCCTCCACTAAACCATGTCCCCAGATGCCACATTTACACACCTTCTAAATCCCTTCAGAGATGGTAATTCTACCACTGCACTGGGCAGCCTGTTCCAGGGCTTGACAACCATTCCAGTGAAGGCATATTCCCCAATATCCAATCTTAATAATCTTAATATCTAATCTTCCCTGGGTGCAACTTGAGCAAGCTTCCTCTTGTCCTATCACTTGTTACCTGGGAGAAGAGACCTCTTCTGGCTACAACCTCCTTTCAGGCATCTGTAGGGAGTGATGAGATTCTCCTTGAGCCTCCTTTTCTCCAGGCTGAGACTCATCAGCTCCCTCAGTTGCTCCTCATCAGACTTGTACTCCAGACCTTTCCCCAGCTCTGTTTCCCTTCCCTGGACTCACTGCAGCACCTCAAAGTCCTTCTTGCAGTGAGAGCCTAAAACTGAACCTACAACTCAAGGTGTGGCCTCACCAGTCCTAAGTTCATGGGGATGTTCGCTGCCCTGGTCCTGCTGGCCACACTATTGCTGACGCAAGCCAGGACAGCTTCTTGGTCCCCTGGACCCACACTGGCTCATGTTCAGTCGATGTTGACCAGCACCTCAGGTCCTTTCTGCTGAGCAGCTTTCCAGCCACTGCCCCAGCCTGTAGCACTGCAGGTGTTGTTGAGACCCAAGGGCAGAAATCATCACTTGGCCTTGTGGGATCTCATACCACTGGCCTCACTGACTCAGCCTCTCCAGAGTCCTGTGCAGAGCCCTCCTACCCTTCAGAAGATCAATGCTCCCACCCACGAGGCAAACAGAGACACTGTTCTAATAGTACTTTGGTACAGTATTTAGAGTTATCTCCAAGGCAACTGTGTTGAAGAAATACTCCTGTTGTACATGTTTTGGCTGAAAGTGATCATATATGGCCTCATCTAAGATTTCAGCACTGCAATATCCATTAGTAACAGATATGCCTATTACTGGATTTTTTCATGTTGATTATCCCTGCATCTGCTAGTATATAAAGAAGTCTTGAGATTAAAAAATACATCTCTTTGGTCACTTTCTCAAAAACTTAGAAATCTCATAGTGGAAGTTTACAAATAGTTACGATTGCTTTTAAACAACAAAACAAAAATCCTTACATTTTGCCTTCATGGGGATCTTCTTCTCTTCCCTATGAGAAAATTAACATATCAAGTGAATGACAACAGTACAACTCAATTTCCAAAAAAAAGTCATAAGTTAAGACCTTCTGTAGAAAAAAAATGACATTTTAGAAATCTGAGGCATTTTTTAACTAAAGGGCTTACTGCAGATCTATGAAAAGTTTTCCTCTTCATTCATTAGGTTAAAATTCAACAAAAATGTTATTTCTGATGATTACTTCAGTCATGATCCAAGTCCTTTAGAGGTGGTAACTTTTTAGAAAGTTTCAACCTTCTCAACCTTCCTAAGGTTAAATTACCACTGGCCTATCAGTCTACAGATCAACAGTCTAGTACCACCACTTCAGTTTAGTTATTCACATCCTGACACCGGTCATCTATGAGAAGCATCTCAAGTAACATTGCAATAAGCAAAACATATGTACTGTGTAAGAAGATACTACAAAAAATCTATTTTTTCCTTTTTTGCTTCTCACCAATAAATTTTTAACCCAAATTTCAATCTTGAATAAAGAGAAAGACCTACCACAATGCAAAAATACATTCTGTTGAGTTAGTGAACATTTCATGGCAACTAAAAGTAAGAAATGCAATTTAATGATTCTTCACCAGGACAGCAGATTTTAGGGAAATGCCTAGTAAATTTATAGTACCATTCATCTGTACTATCTTTGGACAATACATGAATAAATATTTTTTGATAACAAACTAGGCTTAAAGGATTGTTTTAGTATTTTAGAAACTATTACATGAATTTACTAGGTTTAGAAAAGTACATAATTAGAAAACAGGCAATTAAATGTCACTAGTTTTTGTTCAATACTATTTTATCAAAAAATCCCATTCATTTAAGAAATCTGAATACAAAAATTACTTACCACTTCTTCTACCAGGTCTTCCACAATGAGACCTTGTTCATCTGTCCGTAGGTTTGTAACCCACATCCAGCCATCTTCCAATTCATTATGGACAATAAACATGTCTCCTTTAAGGAAACTGAAGAGAGTTACAGCAAGATTTAAATCAGAGATACAATCATAATATAAAGTTTAAAGAACACAATGAATTCTTGAGTATAATTTCCATAAAATATTTGGGAAAACCTATTTGTAAAAAATGCAGGAATTGATATTCCAAGCACATGTGTATTTTTTTCCTCACAGTTAATGGCTACTATATACAAGTTTTCACACTTTTGAATAATGTTTAGTATTTAATATATACTTCAGTGCTGTCAACTTCAAAGTGTGCTAACGTATAAAACAAAACACAGCAACGTTAAAATACAGTAATATTGTTCTTTTATCAAGAGACAGCAAATATGAAACACATGTAAAATAACTTTAGTAGTCTATAAGAAAATAATATTCCTTACATTGAAAAATTACCTTGCATAATATAAGTTGTGGAATACCTATTCATTATGTTCTCACATATGAAGACAAGTGATGCAAAGAGAATACAGAGCAGTTACCAGAGATGCCATGCAATTAGCTACAAGCATAAGAAGCATTAACCTTCAGAATCAGAGAACCACAGAATCAAATAGGTTGGAAAAGACATCTGAGACTGAGTCCAACCTACAACCAAATACCACATGTCAACCAGACAACAGCACTAAAGTGCAACATCCAGTCTTTCCTTAAACACATTCTGAGTACAGTGATTCCACCACCCCAACTGGGTAGCATTTCCACGTCTAATCACTCTTTCTGTGAAAAACTTTCCCCTAATGTCCAGCCTAGCACTGCCCTGTAGACTAAAGGGGAATTTAAGATTTATGTCCTCTCATCCTGTCACTGGTTGCCTGGCAGAAGAGACTGAACCCTACTGGCTACATGCTTCTTTCCAGGAGTTGTAGAGAGCAATGAGATGTCCCTTGAGACTCCTTCAGGCTGAGGCCCTGCAGCCGCTCCTAATAGGACTTGTACTCCAGACACTTTACCAGTTCCATTACCCTTCTCTGGACACACTCCAGGACCTCAATGTCATTCCTGAATTGAATGCCGCAGAAGTGGACATAGCACTCAAGCTGTGGCCTCATCAGTGTTGAGTACAGGCAAAGAATCACTTTCTTAATCCTACTGGCTACACCACTGCTGATCCAAGTCAGGATGCCATTGACTCTCCTAGGCACAGATGGCTCATCTTCAGCCAGCTGGTGACCAGCACCCCCAGGTCCTTTCCCACTGGGCAGCTTTCTAGTCACTCTTCCTCCAGCCTGCAGCTCTGCAGAGGGTTTTATTGTGGCCAAAGTGCAGGACCCAGCACCTGGTCCAAGGGAATTTTCATGTCTGGAAGACTAGTTAGTGTAAGTTACTCCTTAAATGTTAAGAACACAAACTCAGGTCACATAAAAACATCTCACTGCAGCAAAGAATTTTTGATCATGTTTCATGATGCATCAAGGTACAGGAAAACAACAGAGTTGAAGCTCATTAAATACCACTTCAAAATTTCATAGCAAATGTCTGTGGCATGGTTCTCATTTGAAGTAGGCTAACAGAAAAAAAAACAACAAATCACTATCAAAAACAAAGAATAAATTCAACTGTTATTCAGCTTTAACAGGTGACAAGACAACAATCCAACCATCACTGTATAATTACTGCATGGAAGATATGCTGAAATTAACTCAGTAATACTTCAAACTTAATAAATACTAACTATGATATTAAAATTCTACATCAATATTCTCTGAAATACATAATTTCTGCAAGAGCATATTAATTCAATCTAGAACAAACTGAGAACTCTGATCTCAGTTTTGCCATAAGCAGAACTATTTTAGCCATGTAGACCTCAAAACCCAAATACCAACTCTGCATTTCAGTTCTATCCTAAAAGGGGAAGAAAAGGTTTAATTGCCTACAATTTTTGTTACGATAGCAAACAATAACATGCTATTTCCTCTTAAGTTGATAGGTGGAATAAGGCACATAAAAGACTATTTTTTTTGTTCTCACACACAGTAGGAAGCCTTAGTTGCAACGTGCCATTAGAGAGTCCCTTCCCAGCCCTATCACCTTAATAAAACACATAATTGCAAAAACAAATATCCTCATATCATCCTTTAAAGGATCAGACTGGACTGTGAGTCTTGGAATAAATTCCCATCCAAATGAGGATACAAAGCTCTGGTTTCTTTCTATACATTTTAAGATAATAATCCTAAACCTAAGAAAAGTCCCAATTCAACTGGTGTATTACATCAGCTTATGAAATCTGTATCATTAGAGAAATTAGAAATCAACAAATCACTTTCAAATCCTCTTATTTTTTCATCTGGAAAAAAATTATCTCAAGAAAGCAGTATCAATCCCAAGTAACCAGAAAATGATCTTTTATTGAAAGACTCACTTCTTCCATTATTAAATTTTAAGTAGTCAAGTCTCAACTTTCTCTTTCTAGTGATCTGAACTGTTTCCCTTAGCTACACATCTACTAATTCTACTAGTTCTGTGGCAGTTCACAAAAAAGCCTAGCTCATTTCTTTCACACACTCAGATAAGGCACTTCCATATAGAATTCTTTGATAAATTTATTCTTTTGGTATAAATCTAGGGCTTTATAAAATATATTTCAAAATTCTAACATTAATTTTAATTCTATGTACCTAATGTGCCTTCCCTTACAATTACTACAAACACACTAAGAACAAAATGTCTTATTCTTATTTCCAACCAAAGAACAGAGAGATATAATCCTGTAATGTAACTGTGTCAAGTTTAAGATATAACTGGAAAATATTTCATTCAAACACCTACCTAAATTACTACTATTTATAAATACTCTTCAGAACTTCACAGCTACTACTGTTATTCAAACATACCTTATTTCATCAGTTTCTGGCACTTTGGTGTAAGGTAGAATTGCTCGAACTCTCCTTCTGTCTTCCACAGGCTACAGTTTAAAAGAGAACAATGTTTTTTTCTTTATACTCTGTACTGTATATTCTATACTGCAGAATCTT
Source organism: Buphagus erythrorhynchus (assembly GCA_013400855.1). Lineage (NCBI taxonomy): Eukaryota > Metazoa > Chordata > Aves > Passeriformes > Sturnidae > Buphagus > Buphagus erythrorhynchus. Next base: position 17,045 of record VZTT01071117.1, read on the forward strand.
TCTCCCCAGCATTATGCTATTCGGAGGCTAAGAACTGGTAACATCACTTATATCCACTTTGCCAGTCTTATATTTCCAAAGCTCAAAACCACTGTCAGCTAGAAACATGTAATTTGTTGGCTAAGAGAGTGCTTATTTATATTTTTTTTTCACTTAGAGTGGAGAGAATGTCCAGAATTTTAAGACTCAGAAACATCTTTATTCAGGTTTTGGATTTTGTTACAGGGGATATTTTGCAGTTTTTTGTTTCATTTTAATTACTTTTCTTGCCTTAAGGATGGGTATGTGAAAGAAACCTTGGTTATCTCTAGAATGCATATTTGAAACCACTACTAGATATGCAAAATGTCACAGAACAGTGAAGGTTACATTACAACAGTGCTCTTTATTAGCCAGTAAATCAGTACGTTCTTGTTTTTCTCTGCCTACTTAAAATGATGTTACCACATTGTGCGATTACGGCAATACCTCTATTTTCTTCATCATGTATTTTTACTAAATAGCAAATTTTTTTATTATTACTTTGTATCAGTAAAAATGCACTTTTATACTCCTTATAGTTCCACATATGCCTATAAAAAACTACAGGAAACTTTGTAAAATTTTTTTCTCAAAGAAAATTCTGAAAGTTACAAACATTTTAGTAAATTAGTCATCAGAATTTTGTTTTTACTTGCCTCTGGAGGTGCTACTGGAAATAAGAGCTTTTCCCCTTTCAGCAAGCAGGACACATGACTGTAATAACCAATCAGGTCTGAGAGTGAAGCAAAGCGACGCCCACCAATGTAATAGTCTCCACACATGGCAATAATTCTATTAATAAAAAACCAGAAGATTGACATTAGAAAAGTTTTTGCTATGATTTTTTTTTAACAAAAGGAGATTAGGACCACGTTTAATTCTTAAAACAGTGCCTATATTCAGTAAAATGCAGTATAACAGGCTCTCCATGAATATTTCATCAAAATCATTCATATATATTATATGATCCACCAGTTTTTTATCTAAAGAAAGTGCTGATCCACAGAAAAAGACAGTACATTTGTCAGAATTAAATGAAATCAAAAAGAAAAAAAAATATAAGCATTAACATCCTGGAAAACTGAAATAATGCACTAGTTACACTACAGCATTATTACGAGTATCATGCACTACATATACGTTTTATAATAGGCATAAGCTGAACAAAGTAGCAAGTACTTTAACAAAAAATTACTACACTTCTAGACTATACAATGCAGAAAACAAAAACCATCAAAAATTAGTCATTTTGTTACAGTTAGTTTAGCATCCATATTAAAAGTTAAGAAATTACTTTGGAATAATCAAAGTATCTCCTTAAACTCAATTTAAAAATTTGGTATCTAACAGGAAAAAGCTCATATAACCATTTCATCAGTTTAACAAAACAAAGACTTCTAATAAAACTGCTTTTTCTTTAATGTTTGTGTATTTTCTTCAAGAAGAGATTCTTTAATACATAATTTGAACTAAGCTGTCTCTTCCAAGAAGTAATGTAAAATCCATATAAAGATGAATCTTCAGAGATTAAATCCAAGCTCATAAGCATACGGCACTGCAAGACGAGTCAGAAAACAATGCTCAGGACAAATGCAGAAAGCTGTTCCCAGCAAACCTTCTGATTACTAAACATATAATCCATTGGTGGTTTTTGCTTTGGTTTTTTTTTGTGGCTTTTTAAAAATTTGTTTGGGGTTTTTTTGTTTGTTTTGGGGGAGTCTTTATTTGTTTTGGGTAGGGTTTTCTCCCCTCAAAATTAAGAAAGCAACCAGATGTGCTGACACTTTAACTGTGCTAATTACAATGATTACTATGGAACAGACACAAAACAATCTCTTTGACTNATTTGAACTAAGCTGTCTCTTCCAAGAAGTAATGTAAAATCCATATAAAGATGAATCTTCAGAGATTAAATCCAAGCTCATAAGCATACGGCACTGCAAGACGAGTCAGAAAAACAATGCTCAGGACAAATGCAGAAAGCTGTTCCCAGCAAACCTTCTGATTACTAAACATATAATCCATTGGTGGTTTTTGCTTTGGTTTTTTTTTGTGGCTTTTTAAAAATTTGTTTGGGGTTTTTTTGTTTGTTTNCACAAAACAATCTCTTTGACTGACTAATGAAAACTGCATGGTGCTTTAAGTCTATTCAAACCACTTTAAGCAAGCTTCTCTATCCAGATATTTTTGGTTTCCTCACTTCTGTTCTTCACCCTACAATTTTAAGTAGCATGTTTTAAAACAATCAAACACAAGTAAAAAGCTGTACAATGAATGCATAAAGAGTCAAAAATACTGCATTATAATACAATCACTGCTAACTTTATTGTGTTCTGAAACAAAAAGCAGATAGATCAGTATTCAAAATAAAACACTTAATTCTCACCTAAAATGATTGACATTTGTTTTACTAAGGAATGAAAGCACAAATGAACCTGGTCTCCGATCACTCTCTCGAATAAGGTAACTTCCAGGTTTTCCTGCTTGTCGAAGACGTTCTTCTGCAATTGTTCTGTCAAGTTTTCCATGATACCACCTGAAAAAAAAGAGTAACAACGGGTGTCCTGAGAACTTAAGGGTTTCCTTTACTCTCACAAAACAGACCCATGAAAGGAAGAAAATCTTGCAGTCAAAACCCATACAATTCCAAAACTTTGTTTCAAAGCTATCACACTGTTACAAGCTCAGCCTTCTAGTCGACTTATTTCCAATAAACAGTATTTTTAACACACCGGAGTTTCTCAGATAACATTCTTTTCCCAAGGAACAACCCCAAGAGTCAGAGGCTCTGCACATATCATCAGTTTTTATCTCCTCTCTAATTTGTTTACTTTGAATAAACAGAAACTGAGGTGACTGACCTGACTTGAAAGACTATTGTGTTTTAAGCCTAGACAGGTGTCAGTCCAGGCTGGGTATTTCAAAAGCACAAAAGGAGAAGTGAATTCTACAGACTGTTCCTCAGCTGACAGAAACGCTGCTACAGCAAAGCCAGTAAAGAACTGGACAGCAGTCACCAGGCCACCATCCAGCCCCAAAACCACCTTTCCTAATCACAATGTGTACCCTATCAATGAAAAGTGATTGCGGGTGCATGGCAAATAATAGACTGCAAAATACGACAAAGGAAAGCTTTAATCTACTGCTACCATTCAGGCACTCGATCGCCTATCTCAGTTTATTTACATAGCCTTTGTCAGAGCACTTCTTCTACTCCAAATGATCAAGTATAACCTTTCTTTTTAACCAAGAAAGAAGTGATGGAGAGTAGTTTTCAAAGACAGACATTGCTCTCCATACCTTTACCAAGTCACAGGATGTTCCAAAGCTATTTATTACAATAATTCATTAGCTCCTCCACCTAATTTTGCTTGATTAAACCTTTAATTTTTACACTCAGAAACCGCCAGCTTCAAAACAGCTGTTTCAGAAAATGTAAATCCTTCACCATCTCAGATCATACACCATTTAGTTCTAACAGTTCACAGACTGTTTTGCAAGATTCACAAACATGCAATTTAGAAAATATGTAAATCATCTCTTGATCTAAAATATCCAAAAATATCAAGTATTTTACAGCAGTTTCAAAAAAAAATATTTAAAAGCTGAGCTGTTGATAAAATCTGAACAAAAAGCAATTCTTTTCTACAAAATGGAAACAAAAGCTTTCAGAGCTTTTATCAGAACAGAACCTTGACAAACTAAAACAAAAAACACTATTTCACCACTAGGAGCAGCACAAGCATAGATATTGTCTAACCTGGCAAAACTGGGTGCTTGCTAGTATTGCTCCCCTTTGCTTCTCTTCCTCACCTTGATCAAAACAAGTCAAACCAGCAGAAGCACTGCTGTGTCTGTACATCGTTTAAAACTTGAAGCTGCTGCAGGCCCAGGTTTATTAGCAAGAGCCTGTGTCATTCCATTCCAGAACAAAGCAGCCTCGTGAACAGAAACCTGTCATTCAAAGACTGTCCACAAAGAAGTCGATCACACCTTTCCTAACAGGAGGGTCTTTTAGGAAATGAAGCAAAATCAAGACTGTTGATTTTGAAGTAACTAGGATGAAATATTCTGTGTGTTAGTGTGCACAGCACAGCTGAAATTTGAGTGAGTTTGTTCCCAACACATCTCAACTGGACACTGCTTTCCTGGACAGACCGACTTTCATGAAGTATAAAACTCCCCAGAGATTCAAGAAACTTCCCTGATTATGAAACCAACATTCCATTTCATGAAATCTATTTCACACTAATAATAGGTTCACTGAGCTTTTATTTGTTCTTATTTATCACCCACTTGAGGAAAATAATCTTAATTATATTGAGAGACACATTGCATTACAATGCCAAACTTAAAGAAAGGCAAATTTTAAAATGGAGAAATGGGAGTCTCCATAACAATGCAAATTACCCATGAAAAATTTACAGAGTAAGCACAAAGGCAGGATCATATGCAAATAAAAGAATTTTTCTGTAAGGGCTCAGGATTTGTAGCAACAATAGCACAAATTGAGGTGCTTCAATTTTCAGTCCAGAAGCTTCAAACAAAACAGATACCCTCCTTGCTGCTGACAGCAATATATATATATCCCACATATTGGAGATCACAGTCTCTTAAACATGAACAGGCTATATATTTTTTGTCCCATTCAACACTTTCCTATCAAGTGTACCAGGAGACATTTATTACCTGGTAAAGCATTTAAGGAAAGGTTTGTTTTCTAAAATAAAAATATTAAGTTAATTTCTGAGTGCAATTAAATTCAGTGTCACTAAGCCCATACATAAAATGTTAACTTCTGATGGCAAAAGCCACTGTATTTTACAGCTCACTCTGCATTAGTGTAATATACCAAATTACTCTATACTGCTAGCCACACAAATAAATATTGACAATAAATTTAATACAAACTACAGTAAAGCAGTTAATATTGAGCAATGATAAGAGAAAACAGCTCAAGTGGTACCCTCAGGAGAGATCTGTAGCTTTCACACATCTTTAAAAAGACAGGATACACATTTAAGAGCAAACTTGTATAATACCATTACAGTATGCAAAATGGTTGTCCAGAAATCGCTGCATTTTTTCAGAGAGCAGAGTTTCATCAATAGATAAAAAGTTTATTCAAGTTTATACAATCAAGGAGCACTGAAAGACATCACTGTCAGAAGTACATGTCTTATAACCCATCCTGCTATCACCAGTATTCAGTATTATAGAAAGATACACTCTGCAACTTCTCATCATTATCTTCAAGGACTCTGATAGCAAACAGTAAAGACTGTTTTACAAAACTGCAGTATTCAATCTCATTTAAGGATATTGACTAATCTAACGAGCACTAATGAAAGATTTTCAGATCTCATGCTGTACTATCAATCACAAAGGAAGATCCATCCAATAGTCAGTGCTATCCAAAGAAAATATAACAGAAATTAGTAAAATACAGAGCTAGCCATACTTCTAATTTCATCAGAGAACAGAGCACAGAACACACTGAAGGATATAAACAGACTATAATAATTTCTGAACTGAAATAAAGTAACCCCCAGGTTCTTTGGTTTTAAGCTCCAATCAGGTATCTGAGTGAAGCGTGAGCTCAGTAATTCTGCAAAAATACATCACAAGAAACCACCTCTCTGAGTTTTCTAAGTCAAGATCTACAACTTAAATATTTTGCAATCAAAACAGCTCCAAGTTTAATGTTTTCAGTCAGAAGCAATGCTAACCATAGAGATTCTCAATTGATGCAAAAGGAATTACTATGTATGGTGTACTATAAGTCTCATGAAAGGAATTAAGGTTTGGATAGGAAGGTATCACATTAAAAACCTGCCTAGCTGTTCATAAATAAGTTGCCAAGTGACTGTGACTTACCAGTGCCTGCACTCAAAGCTCTAATCCACTACTACTTAGATGTACGTCCTCTATCATTGCCAAAGACAAGGCCCCTATAATTTCCCATCAGTCACCTCCACTTGTTTGCCTAATCCTACCTAGGAACACTTCTGTATTTCTAACATTAGCTTTGCATGTTTTTAAATGCTGACAATCCACTACTGCCATTGTGTTTTGAGCAAACATAATTCAATGACATTCCGAATCACACCTATGTTATAAATGAGAAACAAAGTCTCGATATTCAGCAAAATTTAGATTGCTTTATTTGATATAGACAGAGCAACGCAGCTCTGGGGAGTCGTGAGGGGTCACCGCCCACTCCACGCTCCACCAAACTTGGTTTGCAGTTCCTTTTTTATAGTATGGTTTTCCTTGTTGCATTCAATGTTATTTTTTTTGTTGTCATAATTCTGCCAGGTAAGCAGTGGAGGTCAAAGAAACATCCGTGGGACCACTCCACAGACGGTTTGTCAAGTAACCATGTGGTCTTGGTAGATAAAGAACAGCAGAAGTGGGAAGTCTGGTCTTAGCAGATAGGTTGCAATTGATTACACAAACGCAGGCAATCTGATTTCACAAAATCTTTCAGGCCGTGGAAAACCTCGTTTTACAAACTGGTATCAAATACAATTTATTTACAAAACACAGTATTGGTAATAGGTGGATTTAAACAGAATGGTTTTAATCATGTATTTCCCTTTACCTAGGTCCATGTTTTTATCTAAGTATTCTGGTTTATACAACTCCAAAACTTCTGTGATTAACACAAATCTTTAATCAATTATCACACCTAGTAATCTGACAATGCCGTTGCTGTTATGACATGCATTGAAAGAGAATAAGTAGCTTTGCAAGTGTATTTTATGAAATGATTAAACTATAAAATGTTCTATCAATTATAGATCACAATTTAGTTGGTTTTTTTTTTTCTGTGGCCATCTGCTTTAAAAAACTTGTGTAACTGTTCTTTATATTGCTTCTAAGAAAATACCAATAAAAGGCTTCCATGTTTCAGAAAGCTGCCAAAACTGTGCATGAAAATACTCCCATCTGCCATTTTATTTCAAAAGCAGCGTGTTCAAAACTCCAACCCTATCTATCACAATTTAATTACAACAAGCAGACAGAACAAAGACACAACATCACAAAGAGCTTCCATATCCACACAAACAACATATAGGTGCGGAGAGGACTGGTGCCTATACCACTGCCACAGTGAGTGGCTGACAACCATATGCAACTCATGAATCTCACGGAATGAGCTGCACTGCAGTCAGAGCTGTGATCTCTGGTCCACACAAAGCAAAAGATCCCTATATTTTCTCATGCTCCATGGAAGCTGCTGGGTAGTCACACCAGCCCCACTAGGCCCAGCCAGCCCTTTCCACTGTGAGGAGGAATGCAGTTACACTGCATCCCTTTAGCAACTTCACAGTACAGCTATACAGCTTCTGGCCCACAACACAGCCCCAACACCA
>VZTT01071119.1:2182-12244 GCA_013400855.1 Buphagus erythrorhynchus
ATATGGCAGAAGCACAAACCTATGAGGTTCATTGACGTGTAAAAGTGCAGTGACATTTTAAAAATGTGCACTGACTTTTTAAGAATACTCATGCAGAGTGACTAGGAAAGAAACAGATAAATCTGTTAGGGTCCTGTGAACCAGCCTTTCAGTTAGGTAGTGGATGCTGGATTTAGGCACAGGCTCATATAATTCATTTAGAAATCACTAATTTTGCTTGTTAAGCTTAAGGCAAGTGAAAAATATTTTTGCTGCATTTGGGTTGAAAGATGAAAGTACAGGATTCACGATTAACTATGCATCTACCTTCAATACCAGACAAAAAGTAATAACTTCTCACCATGTTTAACATCTTTCAGAAAAGAAAATCACAGCAGTCTGCAAAACAGCCCATCCTCATAATACTTCAAAGAGTTCTTCCCTAAGGAATACTATTTTCTCTATTTTACAGGTGAAAAACCAAAGCAAATAATAGCTACAGTCAATCTTTTCAGCCATTAATTCCCTAAATTACTCCTGTTTGTCAGTCTTCAAGTCTTATTCCAGCACTTGTCAGAATAGTAGCCAAGCTCCTCCCCTGCTAACCCAAAATGTTTGGGTGTATTTCAGCTAGACGTCTATAATTAGTACCTAAGCAAGTAGAACTCAAGTCATCTGTGGTTATTCATCATTAAGCAATCAGGACATGCTTTAAAGCACCTACATTTACATTTAGAAATCTTCTGGCAGAAGCCTAGTAAAAGAGGAAACTTTTGGGAGTGTCTCAAAATATCTGAGCCTGCATCTCAAAAGTGCAAGGTCATTCTCCCTTTTGAAATAAAGGATGCAAGAGTGCAGAAAATTACATGAGACAATGAGTGGACCATAAAGAATGTTTGCAAGTGTTTTCAAATGAATAAATTAAAATTTGTAATCAGGCACATATTTCATAATTTGTTTTGGTACAGAACACAGTGAAAAAAAATTAAAATAATTTCTGACATTGCACTTGAATACTTGAATACTAAAATAAATTCTATTTATTTTTACTTGTAATTATATTTCTATGATTACCTCCTGGGTTAAATGATTGTCATTACATGCAGGTACATTTTTGGCACATTTACGATGGAAAATCTTTTCTGATCAAAGAAACTGAGCAATGGGAGAGCTAACTTGTGGAACCAGACAATGGAATCCAAGGTGCTGATACAGACAATAATTCCTAACAGCTGCCCTACTCTTCTTAGCATTGCAGTATTCATAAAAGAGAAAGTAAATTTTAGAGATTCCTGGAGGAAGTCTTATAGTGTAAATTGTTATAGGTCAATTATCTTAATTTTTTATTCCAGAAATCCCATTAATATTTTCACAAATGGGCATAAATTAGTGACCTGGAAAACAACAGTTACCTCTTGTTCTACTAATTAATATCCATAGCTAAGCCTTTTTAAACCAGATGAGTTATTGTATCAGTGTGTGCTGTTTGTTTCAGACAATTCTCAATAAATATCGTAGAACCACAGAAATAGTGATCTAGTCCAGTTTGCTGCTCAAAGAAGCTGAGCAGGATTGGGATTATTGCCAGCACTAACCTCCTGGTTAATATTTTTGTTTTCTCTTAAAGTTTAAGCTGAGCCTCCCAAGCTGTAGTTTCTGTTGTTTGCCACTTGCTCTGCTCTCTGCTGCTACCAAGCCTTGTTTGTCTCCACTGTCACCTCCCATGGTTTCTGTTGCTGGGTCTCCCACCTTGGCTCTAACACTGCCAACTCTTTCCACTGCTGACTTTGGTACTACAACAGTACATTTGAATAAGAAATCTCTGTCCCATCAAGTTATACAGTTCTACAAATGCTTTAGTGTATTTCTATAGATTCTATTTCTATAACACATATGCATGTACATACATACATAAAATTAACGTATATTTGTGTAAAATATCTTACAATATTGACAGCAATTAAATTTTAGTCTGGGGTGGTCATTTATCCTTGCTGTTCATGATGTCAAATACATAACTTTCAGTTCTTATCCTTTTTTTTTTTAATATATATTAGAACTGGAAACCATATACAAACATAAACATGCATATAAACATACAGATGCTCATTCCATATGCAGTCCAGACATGCCAGGCCTTGAAATATTTTATTAAGGAAAAAAATTCAGCATGAGATCTGTATATTTTTCTCTCTGACAAGGCTGCCTCCATGGCCTGAGCAAACTTTTGGCTTCACAGGCACCCATGGAAACGTGAAATTGTTTGTGACTACAGTGGGAATGATTTCCCTCTGGGCAAAGAGATTTTTGACTAGAGATGGACATCAGCCATGCAGATCAGATCCAAATAAGGATTTCAGGAGATTGAAACTTCCACTTACTGATGTTGGATCCAGGATTTTAATTTAACGCATTACAAAGATAGAGACTGTTTATGAAATACATGTACTGATCCATCTGGATGTTATTTGCATCTGTGATTTAGTTAAGGGTCTCATTTACATTTTATATTTGAATTCAAGAAACTCTTTAAAACACTTAGCTAAGTACCACTGGGATGAAGAAATCATTCCACCAGAATAGTGTAAAAAGGCAGAATGCAGCAAAATTATGAAATTATTAAAATGGCTCAAGCCACTACAGCAAAGTTTTATAAAAATCAGAAAAAATTTTCTCAGAACAAAAGCCACTTATAAAATGCAGTACTTATTTTCTAGGTATGGTGAGAGTTTTGAAATCTCTGAATAGTAAAACACACATTTGTTTCTAGAAATAAACCTAATCCTTTCCTCCAAGTTTTTCTGTGGATGAATGAAAAACATAATCAATCTAACTTTTTGGTTACTCATGAGTAGAGTAATGATCTTTTTTTTTTGTTTTTCTGCACAAAACCAGACATTATTGTGTGCTACAAAAAACACATTTTTGTCTGGAGTCCAAAGGCTATTTTATTAAATGCTGAAGCAGAGACTAATATATAGGGAGAATACTTTAACATATATAAAGATTTTTTCCACTAGAGAGGAGGAGGATGATGCCTAAATTTTCAACAGCAGAGCTTACTTTCCTTCATCATCAGAAAGATTATTTTTATCCTCATTTTACACAGGGAGTATCTAACGTCAAGCAAAACAATTAATTCTAATTACACTACAAAACTTGTCCTGAGATTAAGTATAACCATATCCCATATGCCATGTGATGATATTTTTAGCATTGTTCTATAACCTTGCTTATCCTCAGACACAGTCAGTAAAAAGACAGTAAATCCCTCATTTATTATATAATTCACTGCTACAATAAACGGCAGTAACTAATTCCTGGAGAAACTTAGCATATTAAAGGAAAACACTTTAAATCTGGTGAACCATGCATTAAAAATGTCTCAGACTTTTCAAGGAATGCCTCAAGAATATGAAAATCACGTGGTATATCGTGGCAGGACCCAGTAATTGTGCAGTTTCTCCAGGACAAAATGCCAGCTTGTGGTTTGCAGCAGCAGTTGCATGTCTTACAAAGCAGTTTAGTGTAACTCATCAGATTCTACTGAAACCCTAGGCTAAATTGTAGCTTAACATCACAGAAATACTTTTCAGAGTAAAACATCTGTGTTTATCCATTTTGCACATCCTCTCCTCTTTCAATCCCATGGACGTCCCTCATAGCATTAGTAGCGCATTTAACTTGCAATGTGGGTTTTACAATGATCTTTGTATTCCTTCTGACATTAAAAATATCCTCTACATAGACAACTATTCCAATTTATAGCTATTGCATTATATTTACAGCATAATTTTTAGAGTATAATAATGTAATTCCATGAGCTTTCATAATATCAACACTGAAACGGGGAATATATAGAGATTTTTATCTCTATAGTGGGACAGACCACTATTTAAAAAGACTGAAGATTATACTTTAATTAGGATCTTATGAGAGACACTGCATTAATTTAGAGCAAAATGATGATTTCTTTAAAAAATCCTGCAATCTTTATTGAAGGAATAACACACAAAAGCAAGAGTCCAAGGAAAGAAAGAAATATTAATTAGCACCATGAATGACCAGCAGTTACAATTGGCAACTTTGGAAAAGATATACAGAACAGTGATTTTTTAAACGAAAACTTTTTTTACAACTTTTGGCTGTAAAGTTAGTTACTCTCAGAAGAAAACAAACAAACAAACATACAGCACAACTGTATGTTAGTTGCCATGTTTTGTTTTACCTGTGATATTATATTGAGATAAATATAAAGGGATATAATATTTAAGCAGTATGTATGTCAGCAAAGAGTAAGAAATTAATTTCTCAGATTTATATTGCACATAGGAAAAAACATGCTGTTTTTCTGCACTAGTTTTGTCCTCAAATTTTATCAGAATTGATAGTGCATAAAACCTCAAATATTGGCCTGGATATTTTTGAAGACGAAGAAAATAAGTTTATAAAACTGGAAAAATAACAAGCTTCATCAAAACCCATGAAATAGGCAGAGTGAGACCTGTAAGAAAGAACCAGATATTTCATTTGTGTGTCCATAAGATTAATATCATATGATGAAAATAAATCCAATGGAACTGTATCGATTTAAAAATACAGATATGAATGTATTTTTATATGGTCTGGTCAGGGATAATTTCAACAACTTGACTGTTAAAAAATTATCTTGTCTCATGAAGGTCAGCGAGTCCTTGAGTGACTCTCAGTAAACAGAGAAAAGAGTTAACCACAGCATCTAAGTTCTCTTAAGTTCTCACCTTACTTCACTTAACACACATTGAATTTGCCAGCTGATGTTGGTTTTTCTCTCATACCTCATTTGATACTGATTTCAATTTGTCTCATGCCTAAATGGACAGATGCATGGTAGATTTCCTCTTGCATACCTTAGAAGTGATTCAGCTCAATAGGTTTGCCTTGTGTATCAGTATCACAGAGCACTGAAACTGTCGAAATTTGCATGACATTTACTCCTGTTAGCTTTTATGCAGTGAACAAACACAGCTGGGAAATAGAATTACGAAAAATACTGGGGGAAAATGCAGATAAAATCGGTGGCTTAATGCTTTCTTTTTCCATTACAAACTACACCCTGCAGGTTCAAGTCATGAGAGATCAGAGTGTGCAGAAAGGATTTTGCACCATTTGGGGAAGTGCTGATTTGCTGTAGGGTCAGAAGGCTCTGAAGAGGGATCTGGACAGGCTGGAGCAATGGGCTGAAGCTGCTTGTGTGAGGTTCAACAAGACCAGGTGGATGGTCCAGGTCACAACAACCCCTGGCAGCACCACAGCCTGGGATAAGAGTGGCTGGAAAGCTTCTCAGCAGGAAAGGACCTGGGGGTGCTGATCAACAGTGGCCAAGCATGAACCAGATGTACCCAGGTGGCCAAGGTCAATGACATGCTGGCCTGTGCCAGCAGCAGGGTGGCCAGCAGGACCAGGGCAGTGATTGTGTCCCTGTACTCAGCACTGGGGAGGCCTCACCTCAAAAACTGTGCTCAGTTTTGGGGCCCTCATGACAAGAAAGACATTGAGGTGCTGGATAGAGTCCAGAGAAGAGCAACAGAGGCGGGGGAAGGTCTGGAGTACAAGTCTTGTGAGGAGCAGCAGAGGGAGCTGGGAGTGTTTAGCCTGGAGAAAAGGAGGCTCAGGAGGGACCTCATTGATATTTACAGCTACCTCAAAGGAGGGTGCAGCCAGGTGAGGGTCAATCTCTTCTCCCATATAACAACATAGAATGAGAGGAAATTGTCTCAAGTTACACAAGGGGAGGCTCAAAGTGGGTTAGGAAATTAAGGTATTAGGAAAAAATTATGAAAATCATTGACAAGCATTGAAACATGCTGCCTATGGAAGTGGAAGAGTCACCATCACTGGAGGCATTTAAAAAACAACTGCCCAGAAAAGTTGTGGATGCCCCATCCCTTCAAGTGTTTGAGGTAAGGTTGGATGGTGCTTTGAGAAACCTGGTCTAGTGAAAGGTGTCTCTGCCCATGGCAGGGGGATGGAAACTACGTGATCTTTAAGGTCTCTTCCAATTCAAGCCATTCTGTGATTCCATGATCCCATGGGGTGCTTAGGGATATGGTTTAGTGATGGGCTTGGCAGTGTCAAGTTTATGGTGGCCCTCAATGATCTGAAAGGCCTTTTCCAACCAAAATGATTCTATGACTCTGTGATTATTACTTAATTGAATTCCACCAGGAATAATGTCAAGATGAAAAGGAATGGGGAAAAGTAAAATAGAGAAGCAAGAGATTAAATCACCCCCTCCCTCCCTTCTTTTTTGAAGAATGAAGTCAGAAAAGGAGTAACTGAAGGAGAATGTTGCTAGTAATAAGTTTTCTCCAGAAGGGGATTGAGATGGACTGAGTGCTTATATCTGTTCTTTGGTTACAGAAATTTCATTAGAGGATATGGGCATCTATTTAAGTCTAAGCTAAAGACTGAATGCCTCATGGTATGGGGTTGAATTTTGGTTTCTATAGGTCTGTGGCATGAAGAGTAGGAAAGGCTGCTCTGGGCTCAGAACTGAAACATTCTTTTTATGCAGTCTCAGCACACTAACAAGAAATAGACATCTGATGTTCATTATTTTATTGGAGGAATTTTTACAAAGAAAGCAAATTACTTTATATGGTACAATGCATCCAGCAAGGTTCTTCCTTAGAACTGGTAGGATGGAGTCTGGGGAAGGATTTGTTTTAGTATGACAGACAGTCCAAGACATCAAAAGCTTGAAGCAAAGCTCTGTAATCATTTTTGAAGGAAGTTAGTCAGAGAATGTGTTTCTTCCACCAAGTGGTTACTATACATCTCAGGGGATGTGCAACTGAGAACAGGATGCCTGTTCTCAGCTCGTGGAGCTGGCAGAGCACTTCTGCAGTGACACAAATCCAGGGGGACCGTGGAGAAGCTGAGCATGAACATACATTTTAGCAATGACTGAGTGGGAGTAGAGTGTTTAACCACACCCACCTTCTGTATTTTAAGTCATCAATCTGAAAACACCCGACAAAAACAAAGCATAGGCCATGACATTCAAATATTTCAGTAAAGATTTAGATTCCCTAAGTTTTATTTCAAGCTGACAGACCAAGAAATTCCTACTGGCTTGTGTACTATAGCAATAAAACCACTACTCATGCAACAGACAGAGGTTTGGTAGTGAAGCTTGCTGCTTGCATCATTAGTCAAATGCAATTTTTCTGGGCAAAACCAAGTTCCCTGTCTGGCAGTTGGCTGCACTAAGTAACAATAGCCCAGCATCAATATTATAAAGGTATCTGGGCACCCACAGAGCTGCTGTTATGGCTCTGGGCTTCACCATTTTCTGCAGGGTTTGGTTCTCATTCTGACACCCCATGACTCAAATCACCTCAAGTAAACTGGGATTGTTTCATGGGGCTCTGGGAAGGCTGAATGTCTGACCTTCATTTCCAGGTTGCTGGTGATGATTTCATCAGCTCTCTGTGCCACACAGGGCACATCCACTCTGACTACACTCAGACCCAGTCCACAGGTGACTGTCAAGGCTGGACTCTGCTTATTGCAGGGCAAGGTGCAGGGAGGTGTTTTTCCTTGTTGGAGTGAGAAAGAGAGAGATTACTCCATGCTTAGCTGTGTGCTCTCAGCATGGGCAGAGAGGGAAGGACAGGGCATAAGATTATCTAAATCAGGGCTGCCCTCAGGTACCTGTTCATTGCCAGGGCATGTCAGGAAGGATGAAGAACTGTCAGCATGGCAGTTTGCACAGCTGCTTGAAACAAGTGTCATCTCATCTGTGGCTTTTGGGGAAGATGTGGAGAACTCCAGCAGGGAAAATAAATGTCTGTGGCATTCAGTGAGGAAGTATTACACTTGGTTAAACTCTCCTGACTTGAGAGCAGCTTTGATTTCAGCCTTGATCACGTGGCTCTGATATTTTGCTTAGAAGACTGAGAAACTGATTTCTTTAGGATTCCTCTTTTGGGAGACCTCACCCCCAGATGAGATGAAATTAGCCGTTGAAATCTATCTTTAAAAATCTGGAGTAGCAGAGATTGCCCAGCTTCCTTCCAATGGCAAAGCTTGCAATAAAATATTTCTTTGAGCAGAACTCCTATTGCCAGACCATTTTCAGTGACCTCGTAGACCCAAAAGTCATTTATCCAGGTAAGCGTATTCACAGGCACAACGAAGGCCAGAAAAATAGATATTATGTACTCTGCATCATCAGTTAGACCAACACTGTAGTTAATTTTAATATTCAATTTCTGCTGGACAGAGAAAGGAAGGATTAGGCAGTAGAATGAGATGCAGTAGATATACCGGTTCTTCTTGTGTTTGAACCAGTAAGAGGTTACAGTAGGGATAAGTGAAATAACTCAATCATCTGTTTACTTTCTGATTCCTCCAGATAGCAAAATGCACCCATGTGTTCGTAGTTAAGATGCCAGAGACTTTGGTATTCAAACAACATCAACATAAGGAAGAAGTAGGCCAAGAACTAGGCAGTGTAGTTTGCTTCCTTATTTTTATATTATCTCTTTTTCTTTGACAACTGCATGGCTACACCCAGAGAAGTAGTAATTATACCCAGAACCCAAAGAGGTCCATCATAACATGAAAATGTTGTGACATCATAGTCCTTGGTTAGGGAAATTATAATGATGGCAGAGGTTAAAGCCACAGTGTAGGGCAGGCAGAGAATCAGAAGAGTCTCAGAGGAGAGTTTCTTGCTCAAAAAAAGCACTAAACTTTCCCATTTGGAAGGAGAATTGTCACAAGGTAAGTCACCTTACTTTTAAAATGTTTTTTTTGCATGGGGATGTTTTTGCAAATGTTTTTCAATTGGCTTAAAACCACTCATGAGTGAGGTAGAGGAGAGGAAATAATGAGAAACAAATTCAGTGGAAAAATAAGTGTTGATGGTGTGGCAAGGCAGTGCAGCAAATTTATGAACTGATTTGATCATGGATATTAGCACCTCCTTTCCTTCCAATGTGAGTCAGAATGAACATAAACATCACAGCTATATGGAAAAATGTACCACTGGCATGGGGGGAGGGGAACAAAGTACAATTAAAAAAACCTTACTCTTTTGGCAAGTTTTTCTTTTTGCATTTTTTTAATATTTACTAAGAAAAAAACCACAAACTGTCGAAATAGCTTTCCCATTTTTCTTCTGACTGGGAGAAGAAAATAAGAGGACTAAACACAGTTTGTGACACACCAATAAATTTTGAAGATAAATGTTGAGCCAGGATCTTCTACACTGTGAATTGTATTATGATAGGCAAAAGTACTTTGTATCACATTTTATTAACTTTTCAAATATTCTTGAATTGATAGAGGAAATGCTCTTCTTTACCAAAGGTGATACACTCTAACATTTTCACAAGCAAATTCACATCTCCTATCTTTTTGTCCTTTTCTGTGGAAAGAGAAGATACCTTTATGATGATGTAATACAAAGCATTTGTCATGAGATTGTCTAAGAGAACCATGTCACCTGCAGAAAAAACAAAATATGCTGAGTTAGAAGGCTGGTATTTCTATGATGAATTAGGTGTTCACTTTTCTTTTAATTTTTAAGGAACTAAACTTAATTTAATAAGTTTCAAACACTAATGGACATGGATCATTTCACTATGAGTTCCTCAGCCAAATCTTAGATTTCAATTGTCTCAGCCATGTGATTGTTCTTTTGTGCAATATAACAACTTTGTTTCTGTGAGTTCATTGGAACTGGCAAAAAAAGAAGGGAGCTTGAATTCCAGAGCACAGTCAAAATCTGGTTATACCCATGACTAATGTCAAATCTGAACTCTATCTAATAGAAATATTGAGTAACCTCATGTTGATCTCTTCTTGATGGCAGCTATGCTTGGCTATAATAGCTGAGGTCAGATTACTATCCCTGATTTGTACGCTCTCCTCACAGAATTTTCTTTGGTAAGGAACTATAGTGAGGAAGAATCCCACTTCTAGTTCAGGCTGGCCTAGTGCAGTGAAGTTAAAAACATCGTACACATCCTGAAATTTTATAGCCCTCAAGGCTGCAGGAATTCAACAGGGCTTAATTATTAAATTAAATTA
>VZTT01071119.1:12486-26751 GCA_013400855.1 Buphagus erythrorhynchus
CATATATTCTAAGACTTTTTAAATCAAATAAATTTTAAAATATGAAATGTAGACATGTGGGTAGCAGAATATGCAATGAAAATTTTTTATCATTATCTTAACCCATATGAGGACTTCCACCAAAATATATTCTTAGAAAGAGAACAAACAGACCCAGCTATGATTAGATTTTTCTTCATAAGAGCAGAAAATTGCATGATGTAAATATTGTTTTTATTGTACACATGTGCTGTAACAAAGAAAAATGCATGCAATATTACATTTTCTCTACTAAAAAATGAAAAAAGTTACAAAAAAAAGAGTAATCCTTAGCCTGTGTTATATAAACTTAAAGAAATGGTAATCAACCTTGATGCGTGACTAAGGCACACATCTGTCTGTATGATTTATGACAGAACACAATCAGAGAATAAACTGTTCTTTTTTTTAAAAAAAAATATCCTCCTTGTAAGAGGATATTCTGCTCTACAATGAAGCGTAGGTTTTTGTTCCATATTTTCTTTTTCACTAAGCTAACAGTTATAATACAAATACTACAAGATGTAGTTTCTTAGCAGTCATTATAGAAATCCTTACCAATCTCTTCTGTATAGAAGCTCGGAGTTGTTTGTGAACAGAGAAATGATTCAACCTGTTTTATTACAAAAGAAGGAACAAGCTTCTTCCTAAAAAACATAATTATAATTCAGAATTAAATGTCAAGGAAATTAAGTCTCTTTTTATTTCCATTAAAAAGATTAGTGTATGGAAATACAGCAAGATATTTTCATTGTTATCATATATTTTTAATGCTCCTTAATTTGAATAGGACATTTCAAAGGGTTAAAAAGAGTTACAGCTTCCTGTTTATTTGATAAAATTTCCAATAAATTTTTCCAATAGTAAAGACAACATGGACATTATCAGTACTGGAATTTAATGGAGATCACCTAATTAAACCAGCGTAAGCTGCTGAACATTCACAAGGAGATTATTTTTTTTATATAGATATGGACTGTGTTTAAAGAAATAAGACTTTTTGGGTTTTTTCGCCAGAGGATTTGATTATAAATACAGTATTGCTTGAGTTAGAACAGAAGGGCTTGAGACACTTACATTGAATCCAATGACAAAATTTCCCCTATATTCAAGTATAAATTAATAAGTAATTTAATGTTATCCGATGGCCTGCAGTCCTATTATCAACTTAATTTTAGATCAAGGTCATTAATGTGAGTTGAAACTTCTTTTACTGAACACCAGTTACCACCCCTGCAGTGCAGGAAATAACATGGTATGATAGCAGAATATTCCACTGAATTAAAAAAACAAACCCACTCAGTGAAGAACTTAAAATCTTTTCCCCAGTGTTGCTCTTTGTTTACAGTTGTAATAAATACTTTCAAAGGTTTATCTCAATTTATGCTACTGGTGCTGGCTGGACCTGACAAACTGGCTGGCAGGGAGAATGATGCAAGAGACTCCTGTGCAAAATTTCTGGATCCCTGCCTCAGGGAGGAAGCAAACTGTGCTTATGTATTTGTCACATTTAATGGCCTTTTCAGAAGGAAATTGCGTATCCTGTGACATCTATCAGCAGGAAGGGTGACTTAATAAAGAAAGGGAAGGTCTTGCATTAGTGAGAACAGAGTGGTCAATTAGTAATTCTGCAGTCATGACAAAGTTATGTGATGATGTTTATGCAATACTGGATTTAGATGGGCCTGGAGGAAGCTTAAAAAAGAGTAGGAGGCATGGGAGATGGATTCAGGCCCTGCCTCTGCTTTAAGTCAAATACCTCATAGCATTAGGTTATGCTAATCTACAATTATATCTGCTTCTGCATCTCTTTCATTCATTCTACAATGTTTAACACAGAGAGATCAGAAATGTCTTGAGCAATTTTGCATATGGAAGAAATGAAGTTGCTCCACTTAATGGAATTTAATTTGGAGGGCATAAACCAAAAGAGATCAAAAGAGAATATTTATCACAATAAATTATTTGTCTATATAACCCCAAAAAATCATGTTAAAAGATCTAAACAAGGACAACAGTTTAGAAACTACTCTATATCCTTTTGATATCTGTAACATGCCATTGGAAAAGGTTTTTACTTTTTTGTCTATCTCCAAATTCTATTATTTGCCACTGTACTGAAATGGCACGAAATTTATACCAGAATGACAACTGTATTATTGATGACTCTATTTCCTTCCCAAATACCAGAAAATTTAATCATCGTCACATCTTAAAAAGAGGAGAAATGTGTGTATATCTGCATAGTAGAGATGGAGTAGTAGAGAGAGTAGAGCAGGGCTTACAGGCAGCAGAGGCAAAGATTTTAAAAATATGAATTAGACACAGAATGCCAGATTCTGCAAAGTCTAAGTCGCTCGATTGTAAGAGAGGGTTACTGCCAGTGCCAAAATATCGAGTGGAGGCCTCTGCCCAAGGATATTCCAAAACCTATTACAGTCAATTTAGATTCTCTGCTGATAAAAGAAACTTTCAGTTGTGCCTCATCTCCATGGCAATCTCGCTTGAGTGAGTTCAGGGAATGAAACTCATAGAACCATCTCATTGACTTTGAGTCAGATTTGGGAAGTGCACAGCACTGCTCCACACCAATCCAAGGAAGAGAGAATATAGCTCCTCATGGACTCAAACATGGCATCTTGCTCCTCTGGAGCCTAGAGGTAGCCATCTGATTCTTTTTTTTTTTCTTTATTTTTTATTTTTTTTTTTAATGCATCTAGAGCATAAAACAGGTTTTTATATTCTTACAAGACCACCCATGAAGTTTCTTCTTTCACTTTTACAGAGCTGTTTTTCATTGAGAATAATGTGTTTGCCCTTACATGTACCAGCCAGGAAAAGCTTTCATTAATAAGTTCAGTTCTGAAAATGCCTGTGTTCATTTTCACCCATAAGTTCTAAGACAAGGAAGTGTTTCTACATCTCTTTCCCTGCTGGTGGGTTACCAAAATTTTATGCACACACAGAACAGTATGCATAATATAGCTTCTGAGAATGTTTATGTCAACTGGAGACCACAAAACCTGACTAGCAGGAATTTTATGTATTTTCTCCAAACACAAACTAGGACTTTGCCTTTCTGTGAGTTTAATTAAAAAAGGATGTTTTTAGAAAAACACCTTTGCAGATGACTTGTGGAGTAAAAATGATATATACAATAACATGCCATTCCTCTATTATTAGAATATTTGCATTCAAATCCTATCACTCATTGTGTAATTATTATGTCTGGCATAAAGTTTATATCTGCAGAAGACAAAAATATGCTTTACATAACTTTCTATCTGCTTGCAGCTTATCTAAAGACTGTGAAAAACACTTCTAGCATTGGTTTAAAGCCAAATATCACCTCTTAGGGCTTCTTGCTTTTGCAAATATTGATGTTTAGGGCCATTGAGAAATATTTTTATGAAAATGTATTCACTCGTGTCTCTAGTTTTCTGTACATGATGAGATGCTGTGACAGGACACTTAAATCAGCCATAATTGTGATATGAGCCTGTCCAAACTTTTCTTAGAGTGAGGGAAAAAAATCCCAGGCATTCAAAGCTGCATTTGATTTAGGGAAAAAAAAAAAAAAAAAACACCAAAAAAAAACAACAAAAAAAAAAAAGACTTGCAGAAAGCTCACAGATCTCAAATGAAGGAAATTAAAGTAAACTGGTTTGAAATCTCCCTCTTGCCCAGTATAGTTTTCAGATCAATATCTTGTTCCCAGTCAGCACTGGGATTCCTGTTACCTGGGACAAATCTACTTTTCCATTTTTCTCCATATTTGCTCTCTGCTTTTTTTAAGAAGTCCATGTTACAAACTCAGTCTTCCTTCCCATGCTTCCTCCATCAACCCAGAGAACTTCTCTGAGCTTGTGGCATTGGAATGGACTCCTTCATTTGCTCTCAGGAAACAGTTTCACCTTCCAGGGGCTCCTGTTTCATTTCAAGCTCAGTAGTCCAGACTCATGGAATTCTCTCTTAGGTATCACTAAGAGAGATATTCTCTCTTAGAATATCTCTCTTTCAATCATATATATTGTATATAAAATATAATAATCATAGAGTGAAAAAAAAGTTCAAACAAGGAAGAAATTATTCATCCAAATTTATTTAATTTAAGTATGTATAAGCCCACTAATAAAAGAGCTACCAAAACTAACAGTTCATATGTGGACTGTTCCACAGATGAAACCAACCTAGTGAAGTGTATCTGAAATATCTGCTTAACTAAAAATTGCTGTATGTCTGCAAAAACTCATGGTTGAACAATTTGTTTCCAAATTGGACTTTCAATTGAGTAAAATCTAATCACATCCACAAAAGGTTTTCTCTCTGCTCTCTCTCTTCCTTTTGTCTTGTAAGAAATAATAAAGTGAACAGAATTTCCTATTAAATTTTTTGCTGGTTCAACAGGGTGGTCTACTCCTTTCAATCCTAGAGCAGTTGTTAGGGGAGCAGGGAGCTAGAACTGGACTTGGCTGCTCGTATTTGATTATCAGAGCCAGCTGGAAAGGGGTCAAACGGTGCCTATAAAGGACTGAGAAACCTCAGCTGTAAAAAACAGCAGGAGGTAGTTTGGCTCCTGTGATTTGCCCTGAAGTTGTGGGAGCACACAAGGAAAAAGCAGGGAGGATTCTACACATTTTTAATAAAGATTAGTTTTTCTTTCTGCATACCTGTGTGTGTGTGCGTATGGGTGGGTGGGTTGATCTTCACATCACCATACCCAAGGCATTAAAAAACTCGTCAATTAAAATGTCTGAAAGAGGTACAAGAATGCTGCCAGTCAGTCCTGGCAAGATGACTAGGAAAGATGAAAATCAGTGGTACTTGTTCTATTTATTACTGGGATGTTTAGATTGAGCTTTATATGCATTAGAAAGAAGTGCATGCACCTGCAATCTGAATTTCACAAGGGATAAATAATGTTGGGTGCTTAAACTTTCAATGCCCCTCCTGAGAATCTTTAAAAAGCCTGACATTTTCTTCTTTTTTTTAGTGTATTTTCTGTGATGCTAAAAAATCACTTTAAAAACAGAAAAAAAATCTCTACAGTAAATAATTTATTTAATGGGTTTTTTGTGGCTTAGAGATAAACTGCAGGCCTTTTTCATATATGATCATAGAAACTATAGTCTTCTTAACGCAGAGTTTTAATCAGAAACTTTTGTATGTCTTCTGCCAGCTACTTTTGACCAGATGACAAAAATATAAAAACACAGCTGCTACTATATCTCATGAAAGTATTGATAGAGCTGTGACAGAAGTATCACAATAATAATATTTCAATATCACTCAAATTCTGTTATAATTAAGAATATGCTTTATTCAGCTGTTGCATGTTGAAGTCAATAGTTTAGTTAAGTACATACATACTGCAGGAAATAGAGAAACTTTGAATATGAAATGTTTAAAACCAGTTTGTTTTGGGATGGGTGTTGTACAGCATTGTGCAGAGACTGGATTAGCAGGATGATTACAGAATAATCACTCGTGTAGTGACTAAGAAAAAACTAACAGAATTGGAATGGTAAACCTGTTTAATACTCAGGACACTCTCTGTTGTCTTCCCAAACAATGGGTTAGAATCAAGTTAAGAAGAGATAAAACATAAGAATCTGTAGAGGTATCTTTTATGGCTTCTATATCAGTTTACTTAAGTGGTCTCAGCCTCCTCAGATCCAGGGCTGTAAGGTTCGATGGTTTTGCATCAAATTTGGGTCTTGTTTCCACAGTCCATTGAAATGTCTTTCTTCACTGGGTTTTATCCAGGTTTTAACATGAGGCAGAATAAGATCTGAAATTTGTCTTGAGCCTGCAAAGAAGAACACCAGTAGGAAAGAAAAAAAAATTATTTCTGGAGAGGAAATCAGCAGCTATTGTTCCCTTTAGAAGATAAAGTAGTTTATTTCATTTTGAATCAATGAAAGTCTAGGTTGCAGACGATCAGCTATTTAATTTTTGAGATATTGAAACTTTTTTCCTATTTTTTTTCCTATTTACTTCAATTGTGTGTGTTGGCTTCTGTTTGACAGTTGACATGGGCAAGATCTCAGCATTGGTTTCTTCCAGAAAACTGGATGAGTTTTCCTCTGCCAGCTCTTTAAAGCTAGAGGTTAGAATGTCTCTCAGCAAACTTCTTATAATATATTTGCACAAGAAAATTGTCCTGTAATATCATTTGTTTCTTCCTTATTTCAAAACATTGTAGCATAGTTCCTCCTCTGTCAATCACATTTAGAAATCCAGAACATTTCAGTGAAACTGTAAATCATGATCCAAATATAGAAACTTTTTTTGAAAAGCATGTAACAAACAAGACCTTGCCTAATTTTACGTGAGAATGTTGCTAGCTTATTTGCCAAGGAATGTTAGGCATTGTGCAAGCACATATTAAAATACAAACTGTATCCTAGAAATCTGTGGGGTCCCATAGCATCTGCCATCAGAAATATAACAAAATGAACCAGCATAGTCCATGTGTTCCAAACAGAAATCTTTAATTTAAAATCTTCAGTGAAATGAGTAAACTGTAGATCCAACTGAGTTTAATTCCATTTGGATTTGATCTTTCATGGATACATTCCATACAGAGAGTACTGAAAAGCATTTTTCTTTGCTCATCCATAGCCCTGCCACTCTCTAGCATCTTGACAACCAGGGTGTATTCCAGGTCTCAGAGCAGGAAATCACATCCCAGAGTGTCTGTGTTCATGTGATGGGTATGACAGTGGTAAGTTTGTGCCAGTGCCTGAAAAGTCCATTTATGTGAGCAAATTTCGTGTTAACGAGTTGCAGAATTCCTTAAATATCTTTTCATTTACCTTATCTTCTTGCACATTTTCAGGTTAAAAATAAAAAGGAGCAGGCTGGATGGAGAGCATTCATATAGTTGTAGAAAGGCAAATTATTTGAGTTTTCCAGTCAACTGTGAGTCTCTTTTACAGCTGAAGTTTAAAGTTAACTGCTCTGAGCTACTCCAATTTGAACCTGGTTTTCTGATCAACTTCCTTAGCTGGAGCCTGTCCTTGTGGATGCCCACACACATGTCTGAGTAGATATTAAAGCCCAGAAGTGCCCAGAAGTTCTGTGTGGCCCCAGGCACGGTGTTGCAGGGCTCTGGCTGCTGGCAGAGCAGGTTCCCTGGCCTGGGGTGCTGCTGGCTGCCCCTGCCCCAGGGCTGTGCTGGCAGAGCTGCACCCCTGCAAACCTGCATGTCCTGTCCAAATGAACATCCCTGGCCTGCCCCTAAGAGAGATTCACTGAGTGGGCCACAGTAAAACTGCTCTGTAATGTTTCAAAAAGTGAAACTAATTTATTTCTAGGCTTGCCTTCATGAGGAGATTAACTTCATTCCAATAAAAATCCATGCATTTAGAGGTTGGGGTGGGGTGGAAGAGGTTGGGTTGGATTTTTCCATTAATGAGACAATCCTAACAAACTCCAGTTGCAAACCAAGATGACTTCACTTCACTACAGCCAAAAAAGCTGATACTTTATATAAGTGCAATATGACTGTATTTCATCACAAGACCCCTGTCATGCACTTTCCCAAATCTTATTGAATTTAAAATAGTCCCTGTTACATAGTCAAGACTTTGGGTGCTCTAAAGTAATGCTGTGATAATTGATTATGTTCTTACTTACTGTTCAGAAGTAGGTAAGTTTTTATGTTTTTATTTCTGTAAACTGGTTGTATTTTTTAAAAATAAAATTATTTTCTTTTAGGAATATCAAAAGAGACATCAATCAAACTGGATAATTTTGCTTTGACCATTAAACACTTGTGGCTGTGTGAGGTAAGAACTTTTGTTCTTATTTTTCCTTTTTTTTTTTCCCTTTTTTGACAGGCATTTAAATAAGTTTAAGCTAACGGTTCCTTTAACAGTTCCTTCCTGTTTGTTTCCCAGGGATTAAGAATTCTGTGAAAATTTGATATATTTCCTAAAGGGCCTAAGTAGTACTCTGAAATTCATGTAAAGGATTTGAATATTTGTTTTGTTTAATTTTCTGTTAAAACCTCAGTTAGATGTTCATCCAGACACTACTGATCTGATGGTGACAGATAAATACTATATTTGTAATAAGGCAGCCCATGATGTGCCATATAGTTTTGGTGCTTGATTTGTGTCCTGACAATGCCATGCCTGCTTGCTGAGGTGGGACCTGGCACAACAGGACATTGTGCATTTTTATTTATTTGGGAAATTCCAGTGGATGGCCACACCAGGGCCCTTCCTCCTAGGGAGCTGGGAATTGGGGCTGGTGTTTCTGCCTCTGGGTCAGAGATGTCCATGGTGTGAAAGTGTGATAGGATGGTAAATGCACAGCTGCTCTGAACTGTGAGTGCTGTTTCCATACCTGGAAGCCTTCTTGTGCTGGAAGAAGCATCATTTACAAGAGAGCTCTCTTGCAGGTTCAGCCTTTGGCTGGGAACTTGGATGTCTGGAATAGTTTCAGGTGCAGGAGCTCACTTCCTGCACCTATGATTGATTTGACCAACTCAAATTTTTAAAATAAAAACCTCAGATGAGAAAGGAAATCCATGACCCCAATTCCCTTGTGGTTCTTAATGTTCCCTTTTTTATAGGAATTGTGACTGACCATAGGGTAATTTTCCTTGTGTGAACTCTGGAGTAGTTACAATCACTATTTGTATAGGTTCTTCTCACAGAGGTTGGCTCTGAGCACTAGTTTAATTTAGGTATTCTGAATTTTTTTGGAGCTGCCTCTTTTTACCTAATTACACTGTGCTTGTTGGATAGATACAACTTGATATTCAATGGTGCAAATACTTATTTAGAGTTGCATCCTTCTAGTATATGCTTCCATGACAACACTGAAGCACTTCAGAGTTTTCTTGGATAATTTTTTTCTCTCCCCATGTGTCAGCTGTTTCACATGGAGCAAGGTACACAAGGGCCTTCTCATATTTCTGTCCTTTACCCCTGGAGTTACATTCACAGTGGGGGGAAAAGGGAGAGAAGATTTCTCCCTCCCTCACACAACCAAGCAAGAGTTATGATAATTTAGCCCTAAGTGTTTAAGCCATGCTCCAGTGCTGCTGAATCTGAGTTTGGCATCATTTGAAGGAGCTTGCTGAAGTGTGAAAGGCAGTGACGTGGGTATGATTAAAAAGTATTGAAAAATTATAGACCACACTGCAAGAGGCCTTTATTCAGGTGGATGAGGTCAAGGCAGGTTAATACACAAGGAGCACTTTTGTAGCTGATGCCTGTGTGTGTCAGGCAAAGGCATATTAAGAGTTGTTTCATTGGGTGTATCCTCTCCTTCACCTTTCTGGCCAGAATACAACTGGCAGAACAAATTTTGCAGTAATAGAAGTTGATCTAGCTATTCATCATTTTAGAAGGGATTGCTTCTGCTAATACATAACCTGTACTTAGTTCTCTCTATTCTATGTATTTGATATAAGTATTTCATTTCTGGCTAGCTGAGAACATGAGCAATAACAGAGAAGAAAAATTGAGAGTGGGGTATATGATGTAACCCCACAGAAAACACAGGTGACTAAAGTTTGAAAGGTATGATAAATTTTAAAGGGGCTCCTACTTCTTGAGCAACTATTTCCATATCTTAATTGAACCTATTAAAAGTGTAATATAAAGATTTTACTTTGGGTTGTTTTAAAAGTAAAAGCAGTATGTTAGCAAGTGGCAAACTTCCAAGATAACCACACACTTTAGGATGGGATAAATGTAATTTCCAACACTCTGGAACTATGATTGACCCCAATTTATAGATATTTTTTGATACTCAGTAATATTTTAGTCCCATTTTCATGGCTGTATCCCAGAGTATAGATGAAAGCTAAGTATCTGTTTTCTTTTTTTGGCAAACAATGATGTCCTGATTTTTCCAATCTAAATTGCCCTCCAGGGCACTAATAAAACAAGTCATGGCTCACAAAGTAAATTTCCTGTGTACTAATTGAAAACGGTTCCAAATTTATTAAGGTTTCAATCATCTTCCCAAGATCTAATGCTTGCACTCATGGTACTCAATCTGACTGTTAATATACTTACCTGAGAGGGGAAAGAAGCATTAAAGATACTTCTCAGGTATTTTAAAATTAAGTAGAGGGGGAAGGGGGAATGAAAATAACAATAACAGAAAACCACACATATCATATTGTTGAATGTGGTTTAAGACAACATCTGAAACTAAGCACTCATTCTCATGAAATATTTGGGTTTATTGTACTTGCCAAAACCTTCTCTCTACGTGTTCCCAGACACTGGCTGTAATGCACCATCTATTAGGATTTGCTGCTAGACCTCGTTCTAAGGTGGTAGAAAAGGCAGGAAAGCCACAGCCTCGGTTTCTTCTTTTTTGCTAGGTTTTCTGTGTCATTACTGTGCAAACTGCAGGAGACAGAGAGGGAGAAGGGCTGTTGAAATGTCCCAACTTTCTCCCCCTTCAAACCACATCACAAAGAAGTGTAAGCACTGTGCAAACTGTCCCACAGCAACCCGCAGAGAGCCTTCTGCTCTGGGCTTCCTCTCTCCAAAAGATTGTACTGGGAGGGAAGGCACTTGTCAGATTTTCTGGCACCACATTTCATAGTAGAGTTCTTCTAGCAAGGGAACCACAACCTCTTGTGCAGACTGAATTAATAACGTGACAAGAGCATTTGGCCTCCATGTGGATGAGGGCTGGCTGGAAAACTAGAACTCTGGCTTCTGAAAGATTTCAGGGTTTAGAAGTTTGTTTTATTTCCTTCATCATGCTAAATCAAATTGTGTAAAGAAAAAACAGGGTAGGAAAAAAGCCTCAACCCCTTTGGCCTTATTTTTCTAAAAATACTGATATATTAATGCTCTAAAATAGCTCAACTCTTATGAAGATCACCTCTGATTAAAAAGCAAAACAGATCTCTATTTTTCTCATGTCTCCAATAAAACTCAGGATAAAATCAATCTCTTTTCATTGTTTTTATTGCAATTGTTTTGGTTTGTGCAAATACTTAAATATTGGAAAATAGACCGGATGCCTTGATGGGGATAAAAAAGTGAAATTTCTATGGGCAACTGTTCTGTGTCTCAGGGAATGTGGGAGACTGCAGCTCAAATCTCATCCATTTTTTGGTTCATGGTGATCCCTCAAGAAGAGGACAGGGAGGTAAAGCTCTCCTTGTGAAGTGTCTCCAAGGATGTCACTCTGTGCACTCTACGTCCTTGGAGAGATACAGTCTTTCTGATAGCCATTGCATATTTATACAAAATTATCTTCACTGGACCATGACACAAATGCATTAATTCTCTATCCTCGTGTTTTGTCTAAGTAAAAGTATAGTCAAGGCAAATGTGCTCCTTTGGGATAGTCTGTGATGGATCTATCTGAGAAAAGTTTCAAACACAAATCTTCTCAAAAACTATTCATTTTCATTAGAAGTATTAATAAAAAAATTGTTTTAGCAAATCATAATTTTTGGATAGGAAAGGGACCTTCCTGGAGAAGTCCCATCCAGCTGTAATGCAGATGGCCTTTGTTCAGGCTGTGCATGGAACAGCAGTAAATCCTCCTGAGGTGGATTCCAGCACCAGCTGCGTTTGTGCTGCTGTACCTGCTGCACCTCTCACCCACCCTGCCTTTCCCCTTCCAGCACAAGAAGGAGCACTCAAGCACCCCTGCTTTACTTGGCTCCAATTCTAAGCACTGTGACTTCCCTCTGCTCACAGAGGTGTGGTCTCAGCTAGTCTACCTAAGGGGACTGCATTAATGTCTGATAGCTATTTTATCCAGCCACAGTTTCCCTGTCAAGACTCATGTTCATGGCAGAGACAGCAGAAGAGCAGATGAGCAGCAGTTGCAATGCTATAAACTAATTCCCAGATGTAGAGGAGTCTAGTTGTAATGGCTGTACTGTACATGTGGAAATTAAGTCTAAACATACTGCAATCCCTGTTCGCTTGTGAGCCAATTAAAATGTCACTCATGACAGCAGCATAGTAGATACTGTGCCTCTCCTTCTGTTCTCTTGTATGCATATCATCTTGGCATGTTCATGATAATTTATGGGGGAAAAAAGATAATATAGATGTTTCACCATCATATGGTGTTTGCTGTGCTTAGTACAATACTACACTTAATTCCAAGAACTTTAGGAGACACCTATTGAACTACAGTAATAACAATTTCTTTCAAATTGTTCTAAGCAGCAGTTGCACTTTTTCAGTTTAACATTATAGTATTTTTCTATAAAGCTGCAGTAGGTAATTTATCATTTTACAAATGTTATAATATATAATCCATGTTTTATGCAGATGCATCTTTTTCTCGGCAGGATTGTACTTCATGATTCCAGTCAGAATCATGATGTGACTATGAAATCTGTCAATAGTCAGATAATGTCTAATGAAAAAAATCTTGACACCCATTCCGTAGATTCCTTCAAATATAAGCCTAGTTTTGAAGTAATATCAAAAATATGTTTTATTGTAATAGTTTATATAGACATGATAAAATGTCTGATTTTCAACTTTATTTCTCATCAGTATGAGAGAGTAAAATATCTTCAAAGTTAACATAAATTAAGTCTACTTTTGTAATGTTTGCAGTGATGGAAGAGAATAAAGTTAGTTGCTGCTTGGGGTTTTTTAAATTAAAATTCCTAATGTTAAAAAGTCGGTCCTCTAGCACAGGTTATCCTACATTTGGAAAAAGTAGCATTTTCAGTTCTGCTTTGCAAATATTCGGTTTCTTCATTATCTTTCCCATGAGAAAGAGTGGGAAAGGAACATTAATTTAGAGGGTGCTGAGGCTGAGAGAAGAAAGGGTCACAGAATCACTGTCCTCTGTAGTACCACACATTGATGGGCACGGCTGCTG
Organism: Buphagus erythrorhynchus; assembly: GCA_013400855.1. Lineage (NCBI taxonomy): Eukaryota > Metazoa > Chordata > Aves > Passeriformes > Sturnidae > Buphagus > Buphagus erythrorhynchus. The sequence continues at coordinate 25,351 of VZTT01071119.1, forward strand.
TATTTAGTGACAGGCCTTTATCTCTCAGTGAAGTTTAGCTTTGTAAGCAAGTTTGTATTTTCTTTATCTTTAGAAGGGAAGTATTCTTACACTAAAGCCATAGTCACAATTTCCCAACCTGGAGCTTATTGAAAATGCTGGCAGCCAAAGGTTTCTTTTACACTGAAGAGTCAATGACCTCTGTTTCTGAGATTTCTTCCATTTTAACGAATTTTGATGATTTAATTTGGTTAGTGAGAGGCAAACTCTTGAGAAATCATTTCCTAGAATTAGCAGTCTAAGGCTCAACTGCCTGTGCTCAGAAAAAAAAAGGATGTGATAATAACATGTAGATGGAAAAGGAAATATTTGATTTCTCCCTCCCTTTACATATCACATCTTTGCATCATGCTGCTCATTTTCAAATGAGTAGTTGCAAAATTAACCATATCCTTTCTTTTTTATATTTTTCCTTTCTTTTTAATTGAGAAGATATTTGTGCAAGGTGAGTTTCTGAACTAATATGCCTCTGCAGGGAGGATTTTAGGGGTCCTTTCTTTCTGCTGCCATTCCATACAATGTTGTTTCTCCTTCTTCCAGCTGAGCTTCACTTTACTTTTCTGTTTGTTTCGGTCATATATCTGTGGTGCAGCATTGGGTTTAAGTATGACTTTTGTTATTCCTAGGATTTGGGAAATGGAAGAAGAGTAGTGCTAATAGGAGATGACTTTAATATTTCAGATCATTATCTTGTGTAACATCAGATTCATTAGTGCATGTCAGAAAACAATTACAAGATTTAATGTATTTAGATGGTATCCTTTTACTTCATGATAGGAGTTTATGTGGTGACATTTGGTTACTTTGTTGGAGTTCCTATATCAAATCTAAATTTACATGAACATTGACTATATCTAATTTCTGAAGACTTTTTGAAATGAGATGGGAAAATTACAATAACATTGAGCATTCTGAATAGCAGATGAGTTTTGGTCTCATGGGTTTGCTCTAGTATCTTTTATAATTACTTAATTCAATTAGCTTCCTCAATATTATGAAATTCACTGAAGGAAAACCCCTGCTTAGATAAATAAAGAATTGAGTTTATCTCCAGGTATCATAGAAAAAATAACTAGACATCACTTCAAAAGACTTTAGTATTTGAAAGCAACACTTAAGAATATTAAAAATTGCTATGAGGTCACCAGTGCATTTCTGTTCCTACAAAACTTCTAGTTGTTCCAGTGGGGGTCCAAATACTTTGGAATCTGAGTTCCATACGAATGCTGATTAGAGAACTCTAAAGCAAATAAGCTATACCTTATCCAATTACTTTGGAGCTCTCACAAAACATTTCCCCTAAGAAAAACACTCTCACCAATCCACTTAAATTTTATAATAGCACTTTAATGATATATTATG
>VZTT01071120.1:0-15283 GCA_013400855.1 Buphagus erythrorhynchus
ATCCCGGCGATGCTCCCGGCGCTGATCCCGGCGCTGGCCGGTGCCGCGGTCGAGCGGGTGAGCGGGACAGGGGCTGGGACAAGGGCAGGAGCAACGACAGGGACATGGGCAGGGACAGGGACATGGGCTGGAGCAGGGACAGGACCCAGGACATGGGCAGGGACAGGGACATGGGCAGGGACAGGACCCGGGACATGGGCAGGGACAGGGACATGGGCAGGGACAGGACCCGGGACATGGGCAGGGACAGGGACATGGGCAGGGNAGGAGGAGGAGCAGGAGCAGGAGCAGGAGCAGGGGCAGGAGCAGGGACAGGGACATGGGCTGGAGCAGGGACAGGAGCAGGGGCAGGACCCGGGACATGGGCAGGGGCAGGGACATGGGCAGGGGCGCTGCTCCCGGGATGCTGCTCCAGGGGTGCTGGGAGCGCTGCAAAGCGGGAGCGCAGCGGGGGAAACGCGGGCAGGCATCGCCTGGTGATGCCACTCTGGAGCTGTGCACACTCTCTGTGTGCGGTCCACTTGTCACCTGTCAGCTCTTTGTCACTTCTGTGCCCCTGGGCTTGCGCTCGATTCACCGCGATCTCTACAGCAACCTCAAGTCCCTCTCTTAAAACTTAAAAGCTCAGCCTTTGTTGTTGTTATTGTTACTTCTTGGCTTCCCAAAGGAACGACTAATCGATTTTCATCGGAAATAGGTTGATTTTGCAGGCTTATTTGAATATTTGTAAAAGTCGTGGTGAGTGTCCTGGCAAGTGCAGAGTGTAAATCTGTATCTATATTACACTGTTCACACAGGAAGAGCTTGTTGTGCTCCATTGCTTCCCTAGAACGCTTCCCTATTTAAATAGAAAAGCCTTTATTTTACAGCGAAGATCTGATGTGCTGCAGCTGTTACTGCTCCCCTTATTGCAGTGCTGACTGTCCTATTCCATATCCAGCTGTACCACTGTTTGCAATGAAGGTTTGTAACTGTGTCAGCCAAAGAGCTCAAGGGGATCTGTTTGCCTTCCACTCGGTGTTTTCTGTACTGGTGTATTGATAGCACTTCTCTGTCTGATTTTAAAATGTTCAGGATTGTGAAGATAAATATGGAAATGTTGCTGAGATGTCCAGGTCATTGCGTTTTCATGGGATATTTATGTTATTTACATGTTTATTTAAACATATTTATGTTATTTACATGTCTATTTAAACATAGGAATTCAGGCTGGATAAGACAAAGGTTCAGTGAAATGAGGTGAGGATGTCAGAATGTGTATTGAACCTGGAATTACACAATGGTCTTTTAAGGAGTACTGGGTGCTACAGTGAGCTGATAATATATTAAAATAATTATTTTAACTGTTTCTTACTAATTTTTAATTCAGCTCTGGTTTTAAGGTGAGAGTGTTTTGAGCCTGATTTACTGGACAGCTTGCAGTGGATAGGATAAAGCAGATAGAGAAGGGAGTCTCAGAATTGTAGCAGAACTTATCACTAGAATTTAAATTTGTCATGCTTCGTGATGAACAAGGGGCTTTGGTTCAAAAGGAATTAGCTCTTCTCTCACTCTAAATATGACTGAAACATAACGATGGAAATAATGACAGAAACTTTCAGCATCACTTTTTGCACTGTGACAAAATAAGGAAAAGCCTGTATGTAAAGTCAGAAGAGCAAATACAGTAGTTTCAGAAATACCACATGTGCCACAGAGCTGGGAAAAACCATGCCTGTTATATCAGTTTTTAACAGTGATTTGTTAAAGAAAACTTACTTTATTTTTGAGGGAGACAAACTGGCAAAGCAGTAGTTCTTAAGTGACACTATTTCTTGGGTTTTTTCTCAGTCATCTGGAAGTCTCTGAAAGTTCCCAGCCTCAGTCCCTGTGTTAGACACAGGAAATGAACATTATTTTTGCAATTTTGAACAATTGAGTCACCAGGGTTATCAGAAATAGTCTGAAGTTTTCAAACAGAAGAGGTGGTGCAATGTGTATGTTTTCCCAAATACATATATAATAAAATATACCTTGTCTTCCTACAAACTTGGACTTCTATAATTTTTGCATGTTGTGAACAGCTTCCATATCCTGTGCATCCCCCTGCTTTCTCATTCTGGGGAGATGTTTGCATATTCTGGTGGTGAGTGGCAATTAAGTAGAATTCCTGGCAGTAAGCAAAGAGACACAGTTTTTTCAGGGAGGGGGGATGTCAAACTGTAAATCTGTTGGTGTGTGGCTGTGCAAGGACTCCTGCTTTACAGAAGTAAAGTGCAACATAGGATGGGAGAAATATTCACATAATGGACCATAATCTTTGAGAGATATGTGCAGGACAGCAGCTTTGAAAGAAACTTTGTAGTTTGAGTAAAGTTGGTACAGCCTGATACATCTACAGCTGATTTGGGAGATGCTGTTACTTGGTTACTAAACTTCAACAGAATTTTTTTCTAAATGAGGTTAAATATTTTAGACAGAATTCTGTTTTTTCCTGCCTCCAGTAGATCTGGCAGCTCAGCAAATAGTGCTCTGTACCTCAAGTCCTTTCCATAGAAACAGATTTTACACCAGAGACCTCAGTGACTTCATTGTGGTTTCACATTTGTGAAGAACATTGTACACAGATGTAGTTCCTCTTCAGACTCCTCTGATTGACAGCTTAAGTTTGAACGCAAATGTATGAAAAGGAGAAAAATGGAAATGTAGACTTGAGTTTGGATTTAAATACATGCTTAAATATCTTTGTTTAAATGGCCTCGTGTGAAAATGAATGTTATATGAATGGATTTATATAGATTCATCCATTATACTAAAATGTTTTATTTTTATTATTTAAGATACTTAAATTTAATTACACATAAAGTCTTTTCAGTTGGAGATTGTTGTTAGCCCACTCCTCTCCAGGGACCAATTAGGTCACCTGTACAGTGATCTCTGTAGTACAAACAAGAAAATGATCCAAACAATGCAGGAACTCCAGAGAGTCTGGAGTTACTGACTTTGTGTATGCAACTTCTTAGTTATTGCTTAATGGAGATGCATTGCAAAAATCTCCCTAATGATTTATGAAGTCAAAGGCAAGCATAGTTTACCCATTTCTATGCCAAAATATATTGCTTAATTTAATAAGAGCTAGACTAAATTTAATGTTTAAGAATCTTTGGGCCTCTACTGATAGACAGATGAGGCATTTTATTTCTTCCTGTACCTTAACCTTGTCAAATTAAATGAAGTCTTCCAAAGTCTTAATTTTGTCCATATAGATTTCTTTTAAATCAGCTGCCATTAGACATTGCTACCTAAACTGAGAAGCTCTGAGGCTGTAATGCAAAATGTACAGCATCAGGTTAGTTTCCCTTCACACAATCTGCTTACAGAACACTGAATCACAGTAAAAACAGGATAAAATAAGGACTTGTGAGAGATACAAAATGCAAAGATTGTGAAATAGAATCTGGCCTCTGTTCATCAGTCTTTCAGCCCAAAGTAGCCAATGGATCTGGATGCCAGACAGAAATCTTATATGGCCCAACTTGGACTTTAGGATTGGCAACATTGCTAGAAAATTGGAGTCTTGTAGGAAAGAAATCCCAAAGAATTTTAAAACTAGTAAAAGACCTGCACTTCCTCTGACAGATTTGACAGCTTTGATTAAACTAGTTTATGCTGAGAGTAGCTACTAAAAGAATTGAATCCTTCTAGGGCAAACCAAGCTGAGCATGTGTGTGTGTGAATTGTATCTAAGCCAGTCACAACTCCCTTTTAGTTTCCCGTAATGTTCTTTGAGGACATTTGGGAAGAAGTTTGTCAATTTGTCAAAGAATTGTCAATTGTAAGTCACTGAGAGCCACAGCTCATCAGATAAGATTTCAGGGAGATTGTTATCAGACAGTGGAGAGATCCTTCCAAGCACAACTTCAGAGAAACAGGTGTGAACCCAGCAACCGACAGGTTTTCCTGTGTCTGTAGCTCACAGGGCAGGATTTACAACAGACAGTGAAGAGTATGAGATAATAACTCTTTTTTTTGCCAGGGAGCCTCACCAGCAGGGTAATTTGTGATGTAGTTTATTGTACTTCTCCTTTTTCCCCTGTGTCTGCTCTTGCAGTGAAGTTCTATGTTTTGAAAAGGCTCTCAACTGCTTGTTTTAATGAAGTTGATCATAGTGACTACAAAAAGGGATGACACCTGATATTTCCTCTTCTAATAAAAAAGTAACTTAAATGAAAAATACTTTTGATGAGAGAAGAGCCCTCTTCTCCTTCATCAGATTTTAGTGTCAGCTCAAGTTTGCAAACAGGATGATTTATCATTGTCCATCTTATAATATCTAAAGACAAGAAGACTTTTTTCTGCCTTCATGTTCTCAGGAAAGGGTTTTTTGACACTGATCATTGAGTAGGTTGACAAAATCCTGTTTCTGATCACAGCTAAATAAAAGGTAGAATATTTCATGAGCTACATTAGAAAATGCTGAAATCCATTTAAGCAATTGCTGAGAGTGGGAAACATTAATCTCCTTTGTCAGGAATGTGAAGACACAATAGATATTCAACATGTTTTTCAGTTGAGGAAGGATATTTTTCATTAACGGCCTCCCAAGAGCTTGTTCCTGTTTTGATTTCTCATTTTAGTAATGATTCCTCTAAATGTGTGTAGATTATGCATGGAGCAATCTCTTCAGACTGCAAAAAGCTGAGCAGTGTCACATCCTTTTTAAACAGTGCCTTTTTGGTCTAGCAGGAAACTCCTACGCTTGTCCTACCTAACAGGAGCCTTCTTTAAGTGAGTGTATTTTTCCCTTTGAAAATAGTCAGTAAGTCATCAAATAATTTGACACTTGTTCATTGAAGTCATTGAGCTGTGCTGATCAGTGTGAGCTAAAATTAGGCACCCTGTATTTCATGATTGTCTCTAATGCATTTAACCTGCATATTTGTCTGCACCTTCTGCAAAGGTGCTGCTTCTCAGAAGCAGCAGTGCAATTTTTGGAGACATCGTTTTCAAAACATCAAGGCCTTTCTTGCTCAAGAAGGAATCACATAGTATCTGGAAAGATAAAAGCCTTTTTTCCTTTTCTTTGGAAAGATTGACTGAAATTTTTGAGCCACTTTGCAGTAAATACTTCTCCCACAAACCCACAGGTAGGAATTCAGGTTTCTCTGGTGTTTTGTCAGATGTTGTTTGACCCATGGCAGCTGAGGATAAGGCACTCAGCCCTTTGGTTTGGGGGATGCAGTAGTGACTGGGTGGGATGCAAATCCCATAGCTCCACTGAACTCTTTTGAACCTAAAACCTGGAGAAATCACTTTGTTCCTGGTGGTTGATCTTTGGAAAACAAAAGAACCTCAAGAGAGTCACATGCAGCTCATTAGCTGTTCATTGCCCTGAAGCCACTTGGCATCTGCTGTGTTCTGTTTTACTGGGGCTACATCAGTGCCTTGGAAAGGAAAGTGCTTGTAATTGCTCTGGTCTTTAGCCATTTGTATCTTTTGAATCTCTAATTCAGGATCAGAATGGGCTTGTGACTCATGACTTCCCCTTGATTTCTCCTAGGAACATTCATTACCTTATACACCACAGTTTGCAAAATGCAACGATCCCAGGACTGAATTCTATGACGAAGAACTTAATAAATGTTGCAGCCAGTGCCCTCCAGGTAGGTTATAATTCAAACTATTACTTTACACAGCCAAATTCCCTCAATTTTCAGATGATCATAGTGTATTTTGATTTTATACATCTAAAGTGCATCAGATTTTTGCTGTTGTCATGCATTGTTCCTCAAAGACAACAAAACACTATGACTGCAAAATACCTGCAGAAGAGACACACTGTCCATCAGAACTGGAATTCTCCTACAAGGTTAACCTGGCTGGGGCTTACCAGGAGGTAGTTCTGAGCTTGTGTAAGCACAGCTCTGCATGAGGTTTTCATTAGAGTAATTAAAGTAATTTTAGTCAACATTGGAGGGGAAGCAACAGCTCACTAAGGGAATTATAAAAATTAGGCAACTCGGACCCAAGTCCACTAATAAAAATATATCTTGTAAAACAGGGCATGAAGTAAAGCTTAGTTTCTGTACTGTGACAATATCACTTATCTAAAGGGCTTTCCCTTGGACAGGTCAATCAATCATTGCTCATTAAGGGAGTTTTGTTGTCTTTTACTGTAAATCGGGCACTGCAGAACACTGTCAGACTGGGTACAGGACTGCAGACTGTCTGCTCTGAGCTGTCATGTTTTATATTCCAGGGCAGATTGTAAGTGATCTGTAGTTAGCCAAAGTCATTGTCTATGAGTTTTGGGATTGTTTTTCTGGGGGGGGATAGTAATGTTCTTTGGAGATTTTGGTAGTAGAATTTTTGCAACGAGTTGCAACTATATTATTATATTAGATACAGCAAAAAGGGTGCCTTTTTTTTCTCAGTACATGCTGAGCAAAGACAATTTGTCTCCATAAATGCTGAGTGTCTGCCAGATCCGGAAGTTTAAACAGGAAATCAGTATTTACTGAAACAGCTGCAGTTTCTTGAATTAACTGAAATTGTCTAGATAGATCTGTCAAACTTCCTTTGTTCGTGACAGATGAAAGATGATAATTCATAGGTAAAAGGTTTCTGTTGTGTTATGTAGTGTTCAGCACTAAATCAGCCGAAATCATTAGCAGGATGTAGGATGCAGAATTCAAAATTTCAATTAAGTACAGAGAAAAACAAAGTCTTTGGAATTAATTCACTTGGCTCACATCCAGGGCCTCTTTTGAAAAACAGATTCTCCAAGCAGCTCTAAAATTTTTTCAGTGTTATTCCTGCTGAGTGTTTTCCAGGATATTTTTGTAAAGGATATGAGACATTGATTTTTATCTTCTTTCTCCTTTCACATGAAAGGGAAATGGCAACTGAGGTGTTTTCCTTTCTCCAAAATGAGTATGTTGGAACTCATATTTACATGTTCCCACCACTGTACTAAACTCTGATGGTGGTGAGAAGCTTTGGAGAAGCTACCTTTGGTAGCTTTTGGCTTTGTCTGGAATGCCAGTAGTTTCAGAAACTCCCTGCTTGGCTCTGTTAGGGCTGGCTGGAGATGTGAGAAAGAAAGAGTGGGCTCGTGTCCCTCTCATAGTGACAAGTGGTGAAGTTTTATTTCAGGCCTGTTTGTGATGTTACTTGATCTTGCCTGCTCCACTCACTGCCTGTAATAACAGTAAGGGTCTCACACAGGCACATCATTCTGGCACGTGCCTGACACTGGGTGTGAAACACCTCCATGTGTTCACCACAAAACAGCTTCTGGGAAGGTAAAATGTTTGTTCTGTGTATTGTGGTAGCTGCACCTAAGTATGTGCTGAGAGGTTTTGTTCAGGATTGAGGCTGCCTTGTTTTGAATGTGGCTGGAATTCACTGAACTGAATGTAGGAAAAGTGGTCAAACATGGGTGGACATAAATCAGACTTTCCCTGACAGGCAATCCTCTACATCAACACTTCCTTGGTATATGATACCAATCTGATAATGTCAGTGAAGGGAAGGGGTTCTACAGCTCAAAATGAGACTTAATTCCTAGTGATCTTCTCCAGTGAGATGCTTTCTCTGTTTTGGTTTGGTTTATTTTTGTTTTAATAGGTCAGTATAGGACAGGAAGCTGCAGTCACACTGTGGACACCAAGTGCAGTCCCTGCAGACCTAAAACGTACACAGCGATCTGGAATCATTCTCCACAGTGCTTTGCCTGCTCACCACCCTGCAGGAAAGGTAGGCTTGGATTAGTAAAGAGGCTTGCTCAAAGACTGGGCTTGGTTTAACCTTGTCTTTTCTCCTAAGAAAACCAGGAGATTTTGTCAATCACTTGTATAGTCCTCATGCTTTTGGAACGTGTAAGATATAGGAATAAGACTCAAGGAAAAGTCTTGAAGGGAGCCCTGGGCCCTTGACCTTTTTAAGCCCTAAAAATGAAACACCAATCTTACATTATTACAAACTAAGGCACTACATCACTAAAATATTCCAAATGCCATCAGTAGAATAAGTTCCTGCTTATAAAGTCCCATAAAGAGACCTTAAGAGCTGACTTGAACATGGGTAAATGGATAATTACATTTCCAGCATCCTGCCATTTCTCATTTGTCTGCTGAACTGACAACAGCAAACATAGATTGTGATATTCTTCTCTTAATTTTATTTATTTTGCAAAGCAGCAGTCAGTGAGAGAACACTGGTTCTGTTCACTGAAGCAGCTTAACAGTACATAAGGTAGAACATTGTAACACCTGTACTTTGGGCTAACAGATCACCTGCATTAATGAACTCGGTCATGCTGTTCTCCATCATTTCTAATGAAACTGGTGTAGAACATTATATACTTGATTCACTGAGAAGTAAGTTTTAAGGATACAGTCAAGGTGAAAGGACCTTTGGTCTCATCTAAATAGATAATCTTACAAAGTTGGTTAATTACAATATGAAAATGTCTGTAGTAAAATCTCCAAACACTTTAAATACAGTGACATGATCTGCACAGACTGAAAATCTCAGCGTGGCCCCCAGGTACAGCAGTGTGAACACAAATGGCAATGTTTGGGGTTATGACAAAATAAAAGACTACTGCAGGTACAGACTTTTAGGTGTGCACTCCACAGGTGCAAATTTCTCCTTGCCTAGAGAAAGAAAACTTTTCTGAATATGTAGACATTGGGGCATATAATACATTTGGTTTATGGTGCTATACAAGCCCGAAACTTGTATGTGAACATCACCTCATGTTCACTTGAAACGTTGCAGGCTGTGATTTTAAATGTTGCCAATGACATCTCGCTTTATTCTTGTTTTAAAACCAGGGCTTGTACAGAATCAAACATGCACAAGGTCCCAGGACAGGATCTGCAGCTGCCCACCCCACAAGTACTGTGTTTCCAAGCTAGACGAGTACTGCGAGGTGTGCAGAGCACACAAAAAATGCGGCAAAGGTTACCGGGTTTCCAGAAGAGGTAATTTGATTTTGAACACTCTGCTTACTGAACACTTACTCCTGCCTAATTCCCTACAGTTGTGCATTCTTTTTAGAGTTTATTTTTACATTCTTAGCAAGTAGGCACTAACCAGAGTAACAGTATATCCAAAGGGACAACATGTTTCAATTTCTGTCATATATCACAAAGTTCCCAATCTAACTTAATCTTTGTTTTCCTCTACTGTGTGATTTATTCTGTACAAGTGACTGAGAACCAAGACCACTTAATCATTTCTTAAATCCTTGAAACAGGGCTTCAGGTGGAATTTTGAGTACAGTAAATAATGATGACTCTATTCTGCCCTGCAGAATTGATCTGGTTTTATTAGTTGATGGAATTCACCACCCTGATAATACATTTGTCTCAAAATGAGAAATAATTTTCAAATATTAAAAAAACTGAGTATTTAAAAAAAACTAGGAAGCATTTGAGAAGATGCAAAACTCAACAGTATGGTAGTCATACTGTTGGTCAGGTGAAAAGCTCAGCTTTGTCTGCAGCACCACATTTGAACCTTTAATGAAACCAAGCTTAGAGCTGGTTAATCTTCTCTTTGGGTTGGGTGCTTAAGGAAATGTCTTCTGTGACAGTTATAGGCTGTATTTTTGCACTGCCACTGTATCACTGCCATGATTACTTGCAGACCCTGATTATTCATTCTTGTTTCTCAAGAAACAGTTACCAGATAAGTAACTGGAGCTTTTCTCTTCGTTTACAGGGACAGACAGCACAGACACAGAATGCAAACCTTGTCCTCCTGGCACATTCTCCCCTGAGGAATCCTACAATACCAGCTGCACACCCCATACTGTGTGAGCCAGTGTTCTGTCCAACAGCAGCCTTTACTGTGCAGGGCTTTCTGTCTTTCCTAACTTCCCTTTTTGTCTCTTGCAGTTGTAAATCAGTGGCTGTTCCTGGGAACAGCAGGAATGACACTGTTTGCAATGACTCAGGAACAGCCACAGTTCTGTCTCACACCATTTTGAACCAACCTCTGACCCAAAGCTCAGATTCCCACAAACCTGAAATAATAACTCGACCTGTCAGGTCAAACTCTGTACCTGACCTGTCCCACATCACTGGTGAGTTTTAACACATTTAAAGCCACTTTTGTCTGCCCAGGAACCAAGTTTATATTTAGTTCTCAGTGTCTTTCCAAGACCAGGCACCTGTACCCAAACAGAACCTCCGAAGAGCTCCATTAATTCAATGTGACACTGCTTGTAGTGAGCTGCATTTTCACCTGTGCATTTTTACCCCAGTGCATTCTATGGTCCTTGTAAATCTGGACATATTTGTAAAAAACTCCCAAACTAGATTATACAAGGCATTTCCTGAGAATTGCTGCTACAGCTGGTAGAAAAGGTCATATCTTAGATTCTGGACTGTGGCAAACCTGACCTGGTTTGGGTCTTTGGAGTCTTGTGTCAGCCTTTCCTGAGACAGAAAGTCCTGACAGCATTGCCAGGTGTGGATGTGTTTGTTCTCTCCTGTTCACAGCCCATCCAGAGATGTTTAGGAGCATTTTGAGCTACTTGGCCTTGTATGTGACAAACTCTTACTTGTCTGGAGAAGTACCTTTTGTGACCAAGGCCAAAAGTCTGTCCTCACTTTTCAGGAGAGGAGAATTCAATTTTATCAAGTGGTGGTGACTGAAATGAGACCTTGGTATCTGACAATTGAGGCATCAAATGTGAATGTCAGACATACACAATACAATTTAGCATTTGTAGCCAGGGACAGAAACTATCTAACCACCTTTTTCTAATTCAATCCTTTGTTAGATCAACCTGCTAAATTTCTTCTTTTTATTTATTTTCAGGAGCAGTAGCAGGGCCGTTGTTATTGGTCCTGATAATTGCTATTTTGGGGTATTGCTTAGTCTCAAAAAAGAAAGGTAAGATTTGTGAAGTGAAAACAAGCAAATCTGTAAAAGCTGGAAAGTGTCACTCTATTTCCCATTAAACTGAGCCTGGAGGTTGACTGAAATTAGTGTCTTAGAAGATGCCAGCTTTCTTCAAATCTGTCTTGTTCCTCAGATTTTAGGTAATTGTCTAAACACACAACAGCCTTGGAATTGGACAACTGTGGAACAGTTGTGCTTCTGCTGAAGCTTGTTACTTATTCAGTACTTCATCATTTAAATGTTAGACAATTTCAGGTGTTATAATTAAACAGACATGACTGGTTTATTGTCATCAATACCTTTTCTCACTGACTCTATACAAGAAAAGTTATGAATTAATGCAGAGGCCTCTCTGTGTTTCCTGGCTAAATTTAAACCACAAAATTAATACAATACAGCTTTCACTGTTTTCAAACTGTGTACAATAAATGTACAGTTGTAGTTTATTCCAGGAGCAGGGGATCACTCAGCCTAGTTTAGGGTGCAACTGTTGCAAATGGGACAGGTTTGGGTGCTAATAAACTGTCTTTGCTCACTGGCAGCCCTTGGGTACTCTGCACCACCTACACAAGCAGATTTGGTGAGTGTCCTCTCCATCTCTTCCATTTCTTGAAAGTTATACAGAAATCGTAAACTCTCACCTAATTACAAGTAGAAGAAAACTGCACAGCAGAAAGAAAACTGGAGTGAGAAGGGGGTGGTTTGCTCCCCAAGCCAGGGTATAAGATGTACCTTATATATCCCACCCTCACTTTATGTGAGGCTAAAAACAGCAGTAAAAGCCAGGTGGAGTTTGGAAAACCAAATGTGAAAGCCTTTAGTCCCTAAGTAATCAGAGTAGTACTGTGGGTACCTTCAGGAGATGGGGACGTTTTGTTGAACTCCTAATGAACTGTTATGAATTTTACTTGCACTCATCACTATGCAAATGAAAATAATTATAGAATGGCTTGGCTTGGAAGGGACCTTAAAGCTCCTCTAGTTCCAATCATCAGTGGTTTCTTTAGCTGCCAAAATACTGACCAGTTCTTTGCTAGTGGGTTGTTTGGTTTTCTTTTCTTCAAGATTAACATTTTGCATTTCTCTGTAAATGTTCCAGCCTTTTCCCCCTCCGGAAAAACAGTGTGACAAAAGTGAGAGATACAGAATTGCAGAACTCCAGGAGTTCTGAACTGGAGCAACAGCATCTCTTGGAAACTTCTGGGTCCAGCAGTAGCATCCTGAATAATCCAGCTGGATCTGCAAGCATCAGTGTATTAAGTAAAAAGAATCATGAAAAGAAAAACCCAGGAAGATTTCAGCAGCAACATTCACCTCCAGAAGATTCTAAACTTCAGAGTGGAGACAGACGCAGCTCTGTGAGTTCAGGTAGTAATGATTCCGAATGATCCAGAACTTCTTGAAATTTGATTATCAATTATGAGTGTTTTTAGCAGAAGTTTAAATGGCAGGATAAAACATCTGAGTCCTGTTCAGCAGAGGGAAAATTTACTAACTTTTGAAAAGAAAAAGTGATTGTTTTAAGTTGCCATCCTGAGACAGTAAAGAGAGAGTTTTCTCAGTGGAGAAACAAGTATTTAGGGGCCAGGGGATCAGGTGGTTGGCACTTACCTGTGAGTGGGAGCAGAAGCCAAAGGGAGCAATAACAAAAGAACATTGTCAAAAGCATTTGAAATGACAACAGATGGGCAAGGAATTGTTTGCAATCCAGGTCTCTGCATTAATCTTTGCAGCCTTTTTATTTCTGGGATGCTATGTGGATTTTATGGTACCAAAATGTTACAGAACCAACTCAACCAGCTTGACTAAATTAAGTAAAGCAAAAAAAAAGACTTAAGTGTCTATTTTAACTGTAAGTGAAAGAGCTGGATAAAGAATCCAACTGCCCTGTTCTGGTTTCATCCTTACGTGTTTTGTGTATATTTGACAGAACATTCTGGTAACGGAGGAACCCAGGTGAATGTGATGTGTATTGTTAAATTTTGTAACTCAGACTGCAGCTCCCAGTGCCCTGAGCAGACTGGTTCAACTAGCAGGGATTATGGACACACTCCCTGTTATTCCCCAGCAGGGGAAGAAACCCTCCTTTCAAAAGAAGAGAATGCCTTGAAAAAAGAAACTGAAACTCACATTGCAGTGGAAAATGAGGACAATTTACTTCAAGACTTACTTCCAGAGGAAAAGAAGGTTCCTCTGGGTATTCAAGATGCTGGGATGAAAACCAGTTAAAGGAAATTACAGATCATATGCTGATTGACTGATAAAATTCATCAAACAACCTCTTGTCTTATAAAACAAACATTATGGTAAATGCAGCTTTCTTACAGAGACTTGAAATTTCAGATGACTATAGACACTGATGCTTTTGAGGTCTTTAGTGTCTTCTGTCGCTTTGCAGTTTAAAAAAAAAAGCATTCAAACTTTTAAAAATTGAATAGCCAACTCCTCCCTTTCTTCTGTGATACCCTAAAGGACCTTTATGAGACTTGAAAAGGAATGTTTTTTGAACTTTATGATGTTTTCTCCTGAGACTTCTTGTGATGATTTTTATTCAAGGTCTGCCATGTGTCAAGAACATGCCTGTGATCAGCAAAGACTGGAGTTAAATTATCATTCTTGCAATGCTCAGGAATCATCCATTTGATTTGAATTTTAAAGCTATTGCATTCACTTTCCTGTCCTGTATCTTAGTTGTCTTACTTTCCCTCATCCTCCTGGATATTTCTTCTACTATTACAATTTTTTTTTCTCATTATCAGACCAAATTTCTCAAGTACATATAGAATATCAGGAAGTGAAATCTTTACCACAGGCTTTTTTTACAACTAAAATTACAACTGTTATGTCTAAACATCAGCCTTTCAGTGCCTGTACATAGTTCATTTTGTTTTAGAAGGAAAACCTGGACTGAACTGTTGTTATCTTGTAGTAGGAAGTAAGTTCCTTTTGTTGACAACCCTAGAGTTTGTCACCTTTGTGTCCTGGCTGATGTAACGTTTCCTCAATTGATCCTGACTTCATTTTTGAGGTAAAGCATAAATCCAAAGTAT
The DNA here is from genome assembly GCA_013400855.1 of Buphagus erythrorhynchus. Taxonomy (NCBI): domain Eukaryota; kingdom Metazoa; phylum Chordata; class Aves; order Passeriformes; family Sturnidae; genus Buphagus; species Buphagus erythrorhynchus. The sequence goes on from VZTT01071120.1 coordinate 13,950, forward strand.
TTTCCCTGTGTTCAGTCAGTATTAGAGCAGATCCCTGTGATTATCTTTGCCAGCTAGCTCACTGCCCTCAGGTGGCAGAGCATCATCTGTAATAAATGGAATTTACTCAAACCTCAGAACCTGAAAATCCTGCTCTCCTTCACTGCTTGATGATGCTGGAGCTCCAACCACCTCTTATAGAAAATTAGTGGAGGTTCTCCTTGAATGAAATGGTTTAGAAGCCAATATTTAGGAACCCACTTCCCATAATTATATTTCACATCTGTGACTTACCTGTCAATTGTGGTGGCTGTGTTCAACTGGAATCTGCCATCCAGAGTCTGAATCCCATGGGAGTGAAGTCATACAGTTACACATAACCCTTGTCTTAAGCCATAAAAAACACTGCTGGACTATGTGATCACTGTACTTCCCAATGAACTGTCCTAATCTATCTCAAGATAGACACAGTAATTATTTCTGAGGCCTGAGATGTAAAAGGATCTTTTGGAATAACATTTATTCTATTGCCACAACAGAGTATTCAGATTCTGAAAATACAAATTTTAAACTTCCACAAAAGCTATGATATTATATAAACTGTTATTATTTCTGGAACTGAGAACTGACAAACAGGTCTGTAGTTTTACTATGAAGAAACTTTTTGCAAATGTGTATTAAACTTACACCTGAAGGTAATTTTCAGGAAAGACTTTGCAAATAGGCACATTGAAACTACTACAAAACTGAAGGATTTAGGCAAGAACCTAATTTTTCACAGCACTTTGAACCTCTTGCACTGTAATATTTCTGTCAGCCAATTTCTTCTCTGTCAGCTCCCACTATTGGGGCCATATTGAAGCAGCAAAGGAAGATTTTTGAAGTTTAAAAACATTACAAAGGAGGATCCTGTTACAGTAGTTAATTTGCTGAGTTTTCAAATTACGGAGCTGTCACAGAGGGAAAGTCCAAGTTGTATGTTGAAGTAGGAAAAAAGAGCTTGCATTTGCTTATAAAAAGTAAGAAAAACCCAAACAAAAAAAAAAAAAGAGAGAGAGAGAGAAACATACCTTTTTATAGAGGGGCCTATTCTCAAGTTTCCTGACCTCTTTATTAAACAAAGTTGGGATTTCCAGTGTGGCTCTCTCACTGCACAGGTTACTGAGGGGCCGCTGCTCCTGCGGCCGGCGAAGCACCGACCGCGGGGGCTCTGCCGCTGCTTCCCTCCAGCGGGGAGCGGGGCTGGCCCAGGGCCCCGCGGGGCTTGGAGCGCTCCGACCCCAAACCCGCCCGGTCTGAGCCCAAAAGCATGAGTGCCCCGACCCCAAACCAGCCCGGTCTGAGCCCATTTCCGT
>VZTT01071120.1:15845-45229 GCA_013400855.1 Buphagus erythrorhynchus
GCCCCGGGGTGGGTGGGCGAGGGGCGGCCGCGGTGGGTCCCGGTCCCTGAGCCCACCGCGGAGCGCGGCGCTGCGCCGGGCGCGGGGGTCTCAGCCTGGCGCTGGGGCCTGGGGGTCCCTCAGGGCCTCCCTCAGGACCCGGGCCGTTCGCCGCCTCACACTGCCCGGGGCTCGCCGGGGTCCGTCCCGCTCCGTTCCGCCGGGCAAGGTGACCTTTCGCTTCTCCCCGGCACGCGGTGCGAGCCCGCAGGTCCCTGCTGCCCCGTGTCCCCGGCGCTGCCCCGGGGCTCCTTCCCGCCCGGGTTTGGGGCGCTGGAAGAGCCCCCCGCTCCTCCGAGCGCCGCCCTGGCCCCGCCGCTCCCGGGCCTGCTGTGCCTCCCCCTGCGGAAAATTGCATCCTTTTATCGCTTTGAGACAGGGCCTGCTTTGGGCTTCGGTTCTCGCCCTGACAGTTCTTGTACTGGGTGTGTTAAGGAAATTAAAACACTGTCGTAGAAAATAAACGCCTTGTTTTTCTTTCCAGCGCACTAGAGAGTTAAAAATATAAAAGCCTTAAAATATTTGAAAGATTTGAAGGGTTACTTATATCCCACGAGTTTAGGTTAAGGATGTCATGTACTTCGTTTACAGTTTTTAGGGTGACTTCAAGCATGGTTCATGCACCAGAGGGTTTCAGTCACTGGGATGTGCTCATCTCTGCTCTGCTTAAATGTTTTTTCAAAGTCTTTGCTTTGGTTCCAAACACCTGTAGATTCATTTTTCTATTGACTTTTTTTTAGTGACAGTGTAGCAAAGATGACTGTATATGCTTTTGTTTGATCTTGGGTTTCTTGTCACTTTTATTAGAATAAAAATCTATAATATAAGCTGGTGGCCCAAGAGCACATATGCTTAGTGTTTATTATGTGGAATAATAGTATTGTTTTTGACAATTGTTGAGAAATTTTTCAGAGGCAAGACTGTTAAAACACGTTTTCTGTGAAGTCATGTGGCTGAGTTGAATCGAACTTGCCTCTGCTGTTTTCTGTTTCATTCTTCAGGACAGCACAGTTTCACTTTGAGCCTTTAGAAAAAGCCTTTCATTGCTTGCTTAATTCTGGTTATTTAATTTAACTATTAGTTAAATATTTTCACTGCCTTTTTAAAAAAGAAATAAAAGTTTAAATGGGGCCAGCTAAAGTCAAGCAAACCTCATAATGAGAAAACTTTGCATCTTAATGTAAAATTTAAAATGCAACTCTTAAAGCTGTCATTTCCTTCTGTTGTCAGCTGTAAATAAAGGCTGTATCTTACTTTTCTGCTTTGTAGAATTCAATGGTTTAGCCAGGTATATGGGATGGAGAGAGCTTTCTTTAAAACACAAAATTGATACATTTATTCCATTCTAACCTCAAAAATGGCCTGCATGCTTTTTTCATTACTGTACCAGGCTTCACCCTGCCCTTGCAGGAGCTATGAGTAGTTTTGCAATTCAGTAGTTAAAAGGTTGAACAGAGACTTTGGGATTTTAGTGCCCTGATTACCACAGAAGTTGAGACAGAAGTGGCTGGAGTAGAGTGCAGGGAAATATTCAGGAGTGTGACCAGTGGTGCTTCTCTAATGAAGCTTTTTCCCTCTTCAGTGCAATAATCTCTGCTGCCACTTTGAAAACCTATTGCAGTAACTGTTGATGAGCTATTTTTGGGGGCTCGTATCTGATTACTTCCCACACACACACTCTCCCAAAAAGGGGTGTGAGTAGGGTGAGTTGCTTCACAGATGTCGTGTAAGAATTCTACAAAAATACAGTAGGCTTCATGCTGTTACTTTAGACCAGGCTGCCAAACCTAGCATGGTGAAAATACTGGCAGCAGAGGTCAAGGAGGCCAGTGCAAAACTCAGATCAACATGGAATTTTGTCGTTTCCTTTTCTGGAGAAGGATTGTATATTCACCTTGTTGATTATTGCAACAAAATGTAATGTTTTGGTTAGAAAAACGATGGAATGATGAACTTTGTGTGCAAGTGGGAGTGGTGTGTGATCAGCAGATCTCTGTGAAGATGATTTGACACTTAAAAGGCATAGGATAAAGCTTCTTTAAGGTAGAAATCAACCTTAGTGCTTTTACTTCTCTTCAGAGAGATCACAGTAAGAATTGAAGTGACAGTGATGTCAGCTCTGCAGACAGTGTATATTTCAGACAATAATTTTCTTGTTTTTTTCTTTCAGACTGAGAATAATTATGGAAGAAAAATCCAGAAAATGACAGAAAAGCATTAGTTTTCCTCTTCTAGGACAGTCATGTTGGAAGGATTGGTAGCCTGGGTCCTCAACACCTACTTGGGCAAATATGTCAATAACCTGAACACAGACCAACTTTCAGTGGCACTTCTAAAGGGTGAGGGAGGCTTTGTAGTATTTTCTGTACTGTTTTCATATTGTGATTTAGAAAAGTGTTATTTTTTTGTAGTAACTGGAAGGGGGAATAGAAATAATCACTTAATACTGTGTTTAATATCTATATAAAACCTTTTAATACAGAGTTTGGTGCTAGAACTTTACAATGAACAGTAAATGATCTTATGTTCTTTGTTGTTCTTTATCAACACTCTTACACCAATTAACATAAAATTTTCAAAAGTATGCTTAGCTATCTTAGCATGTTGAATTTATGTCATACTGTTTATGATTTATGTATCATACATTTATGATACTGTTCAGTGACTTTCCTGTTGAGGGACTGTGGCAGGAAGTGTCCTGCAGCCTCTTACCTTTTAGTAGTCGTAGTTACTCCCCTGTAATCTGGTTTGTGTCATGCTGCATCCACGAGTTTTGTACTTTGTACAGAGTCCTCAAATCAATACTTTCTGTTCACCCCTTCCTGCTGTTATTTGCTGCTTCAGGTGAGAATGTTTTGTAATCCTCCAAGGCTTTTCTGTGTGTGCTTTTCACAATACTAAGAAAATAAGTATCTCTTTTGAAAAGACAATAAGGAGAGGTTTTGTCTGTGGCTGCAGTAAAGTTCAGATCTAAAACCCCACAGAAGATTGCTTCTGGATGACCTCATGACATTGGGAAGTTAACAAGTGTATTAAGTAACCATTGTGATCGTAACAAAACCTGAAGTGGTAGGTTGGCTGTTCTCATTAAATCCCATTTAATTAAAAAAAAAAAAAAAAAGCAATGCCAGTCATTTTAGGCTTACAGTGTTCAAGTTGGCTTTCTTTAAGATAGTTTTATTTAGCAGACTTGTCTTTTTCTTCTGCTTTGTTTAGGTGCTGTTGAATTGGAAAACCTGCCACTAAAAAAAGATGCCTTAAAGGAGCTGGAATTACCATTTGAAGTAAAGGCAGGTTTGTATTTTGCTTGTGTGTGCAAGACAGATATTTTCTAAGCAGAAAGTATTGCAAGTTTTAGAGGACCTGTGAGTCAGAGGCTCGAACAAATCAGGTAGCCTGATTCTTAGGGTATTTCTGGTTTAGCTTGTTTGTTTCTTACACCACACTTTCTGTGAGAATTTTCAAGGGTGCTAAGTCAGTTTTCACAGGAATCTAATAGTGTGTCTGTTTTGTTTATTCAGGTTTCATTGGCAAAATAACACTACAGATCCCTTTTTATCGTCCACATGTGGATCCATGGGTGATATCTGTCTCAAAGCTGCACTTAATTGGTGCACCAGAAAAGAGAGAAGAGTTCGATGAGGAAAGGGAAAAGTTGCAAGAAAGAGAACACAAGAAAGCCCTTCTGCTGGCACTTGAAGAAAAATGGAAGGTGAGTCACCTTGTGTTTGATGGTGAAGAAACCTCTGTGGTGGGTGGATTGTATTTGAGTCTCCTAACAAGAGAGAGAACAAATGCACAGGAAATTGAGTTAGAATTTGATTTGTACATGCTGACATAGTGCAGTTTCTGTCCTACTATCCCTCACCATTATGTTGTATGTCCCACATATGTCAGAGATATGTAAATAACTTAAATTAACAGTTTAGTTTTTCTTTCTCCCTGTTAACAGTGATTTCAGTGTAACAAAGTATATCATCTCCTCACCAGCTCTTACTGTGGTTAATAATGCTTATCCATGTTTCCTTTTTCAGAAAGAACAACAACAGAAAGGGGAGTCTTACTGGTACTCAGTTACTGCATCTGTAGTAACGAGAATTGTAGAAAACATCGAAGTAAGTCTTTGCTTTTGAGTGGTTGATGGTTACACATTTGCCTTTAAAATGGAGAATAATTGTATGGTAGCAAAAAAAAGTACAATGTGTTGTGAAAGTGGCTCATTTTTGGGGAGAAGGGTAGGGACTGCTGGTATCTGAGGAGAAGGTAGAACCAGGGAGTACAAAAACAGAAATGAGAAATAGGATTTCTATGAGTGTAAATAAGAGGAATTTGTTGGAAAATTGCAGAAATTAAGTATTGAATATTAAATTGTTCCAGCATTAATGAAAAGTACTACTGTCTGCTATAATGATGTAAATAGTATATCTCTAGTAATGTTTTTTTTCTGTCCAGTTAAAAATCCAGGATGTGCATTTGAGGTTTGAAGATGGTGTCACAAATCCTTCGCAGCCGTTTGCGTTTGGCATCTGCATCAAAAATGTCTCAATGCAAAATGCAGTGTTTGAACCAGTAAGTGCAGCCTGTGTGTACAAGAGCTGCTCAGATGGGATGCTGCATTTTATGGGTGCTAGCAAATACTCAAAAAAACATACAGCATTTTAAAAACCTTCTGGTTGTTGTATTGAATTGAGCATTTCATGTTTTTTATTTGGTATGTAAGAACTAAAAACCACATGGTGTGTGGTGTGTGATCCTAACTTACTCCACTTCTTCTACTCCAGGTGGAGAAGCTGATGCGGAAAAAGCAGATGGATGTTGCTGATTTCAGTGTTTATTGGGATACCAGTTGCACTTTACTGGGTGACCTGCCTCCTGGTCAGCTCCAGGTACATGAGAGAGGCTTTGCATATGAAAGAGAGGTTGTTGTTAGTCTTCTTTCTGTACTACAGACCTGATTGATGTAGAATTTATTGGATCTGGTCTTTTAAGAGCAACAGAAGTCTATGGTTTCATGCTTTACTGGTAGGATACATGAGCAACCCACAAAGGCTGTACTGTGAAATTGCTTGTTACTTCTGAAGAGAGAACATTTTCAAGAAGTTTTTTCCAATGGACTGGCTTGCTAATAAAATACATTCTAGTACATGAAAGCAGTGCATCCTAAGGACTATTGTGCACTCACTTCTTAGAGAATAATTTGCTTGTAACCCCCAGGAAGCAATGGATAGAAGTATGGAAAGTCGTGATCATAATTACATCATGGAGCCTGTCTGCACTTCTGCTCTTCTCAAGAGAAATTGTTCTAAGGAGCCTTTAAGATCCCGGCATACTCCACGGCTGGAATGTGACATTCAGCTTGAGACCATACCCCTGAAGCTTTCCCAGGTAAATACCAACCATTTACCTGCCAGTAACTGGAACAGATATCATGAAACTGTGGCAGTGTTTGTGACAGCTTAAATGCTGTTACTGTAGCATAAAATTAATACTCTCTGAAAGATTTTGTTTGAAAGCTTAAAGAGATACATGGAATAAGTTGTTTTAAAGGCAAGCATTCAAAATTACTTATTTATTTTACTGAGACTAATTACTGCAAAAGTAATTAAATTGTTTATTGCAGTAATAGGAAGGGTGCATGTGTAGGGCCAGGGAGGGTTGGTCTGTACAATGTCCAGTAGCAGCTGATGTTATGTTGATAACCTGACATGGAAGATTTCATTTTGTGTATTTGTAAATAAAGCCATAAATGGAATGTCATACATGAACTACTAGTGGCTGGGAGAAGATGTGTCACACTGGGGAACAAGACTGTGAATTACGATTAACATTAATCTTAATTCTGCACCACGTGCAGGCCATTGATGCCAGTAACCAAACCTGTGGTTGGGTTTTTGGCTGGATTTTTTCCTCTCCTCTTTTCCTGGTAAAGCACTCCAGTATCACCTCACTGATCTGTATGTTGTTTCATTAAAAGACGCAGTATCAGCAGATCATGGGATTTTTAAAGGAATTGGCTAGAAAAGAACGACAGCTTAAATTCAGGAAGTGGAGACCAAAAGTTACAGTAACAGAGAAGTAAGTACATCTCCATATGTGGTTTTGGTAGCTCTATTAGAAAACCTAGAATGAGAGAAATATAGAAATGTACATAATAATCATGTGTTACAGATTCAGTTTTCGTGTTTTGTTCCCCTAACTCAGAAATCAGTTTTAAATATTCAGATGTAATTCAAATGTAAAATTATCCTTACCTGAGGCTTTCAATCCAGTCTCTGTAACTCTAAATTTTGTTGTCTGTGCCTGATATGTGGCAGCTGGGCTAAATCCCAGTGGAGTGGTGGGGCCTTGGGGAGCACTGTCCTGCAGTCTGTAGGACCAGCCCATCTGTGCTGGCTCCAGTGCTGCTGCTTTTCCTGGCCACTGGCCCACTGCTTTTCACTGAGTCTCCTGGACCTTTCACCAGTGGGACATGCACTTGCCTTAGGATTTTTTTAATGAAATACTAGTGATACAGTAATTGAAAATTGTTTCAGCTGCCGGGGATGGTGGATCTTTGCCCTGAATGCAAATCTTTCGGAGATCAGGGAGCAGAGGCAGCGTTCCACCTGGGCGTTTGTGCTGCACCGGGCCCGGGATGCCGTGTCCTACACGGACTTGTACTACAGCAAGCTCAAGGGAGAGCCACTGTCTGCTGCAGACCAGGTATTTAGACTTGAGGTTCTTCTACTGTGATAGTTATGCATCTTACATTTGGTTTGTTTTGTCTTTTCATGTTTAAAACCTGGACAAGTTAAGAAACATCTTCAGATTTACTGCAGGCTGTTTTCACTGAACTGTCTGCTGACCACAGCTGAGATTTTAATGATGAGACCTGGGCTTGTGGGAGGTGTGTGAGCTGCAGGCTTCATGTGTTTTTGTTTTGCACTGCAAAAAGCTGTCTGGCTTTTGAGCTGTAACCAGTGTTCATCAAAAATAGCATTAACTGCTACAGAATGCCTGTGACAGTTGGTAACATGCTGTCTTAATTCATGTTCTCTGTAGATCCAAAAGGTATTTAAATACCAGAAATGTTTCTACCCATATGCTTAGGTAGTTAATTGGGAAAAATTGTGGCTACTTGACAATGTGTTTATGGGTTTTGGGGGGGGGGTTGTATTGGGGGCTTTTTATTTGTTTTGTTTTTCCAAGTTTATTTGAGGATGAAGGATTTAGTGCCCCTAATAATGAACCTATGACCTACTTCAGAAAGAAAAAAACCAGTGAACTGTAATTAGCTGCTTTTTATCTTTAGGTATATTGGGACTTTTTCTTCAAATCAGTTCAGGGCACCATGCACCATGTACCTCTTATTAATTAAAGGTGCAATTCTACTGCTACTTTTAAGTTGTATGTAATCTTCACTTTTGTTATTTGGATATGAACTGTAGGAGTAGGTCAATGTACAGAAAATTTTTATAGTACCTGACAAAGCCAGGTCTCATAGAGCTTGCACTGTGTTCAGCAGAGCTGTGGAATGTAATAAGGGTAATGGCAGTGGACTAGAAAAATGTCTTTTGCTTTGTTGTTTCACGATTGATTTTTTTAGACTTGGGTGAATCATCATTTCCCACAAACAACTTGTTAATCAATACAAAGATTACATGTCTTAGTAACTGACTATAAATACTACATTGTCCTAATTCACCCACTTCATTTCCTCCACCTTCTTTACTCAAGACAGAAGCTTTTTTTTGCTTTTGACTAAGCAAGGCATTCTGTTAAATCAGTTATTTTCCCTGGTTTAATTTTTATGCTGCAAATATTGCTTCTTATTTGTAATAGGAGGATATAGTTGTGAATTTTTTTACAGTGCTAAAATAGTGTATATTACAATGCAAATAAGCTTTATTTATAATTCAGGGCAATGTCAATGTTACAATTGCCTACATGACTTTCATTAGTTTTTGTGTGCTGAGGCACTTGGATATGATCATTAATGCCATCTTACTTTTTTCTACAAGTCACTTACTCAGTGCAGAGATACTTTACATATTTGTGAACAAGAGTGTGTACTCCTTTACTGCAGGTACTTTACCTTTTTTGTCTTTCCAGGCAGAAATGCATCGTATTGAGGATGAGCAGACTTATGAAGAGTTGAAGGTTCTATATGAGATAGTTCATAATAAATTTCATGACTTAGCTGAGGTGAGAGCATTCTCTGTACAGGGCAATATTTTGAATCTTTAAGTGATTATCTGAGGTATTGTTCTGCTGGAGAGCCTTAGCAGGTATTTTCATTGATTTAAAAGTGTGGCATTAATGCTAAAATTGCAGAAATGCTCAGTTCCTGCAGTTCTTACTGTTGTGTCGCTTGCCATATGATGATATTCCCCAGCAGGATCCTTGTCAGAATTCCTAGGTCAGGTAAAAACATCTTAAAAACAGCGAGTGGAAATGAAGCCTGTAATGAATATTTTCCCAAAATAAACATGTGGCAGAAGTGAGCCTCATGGAAATAGCTTGGGAACAGACTTCATTAAATATGGACTAATCTCCATAACAACACAACATCATCTCTTGAAAATACAAATGCTGAAATATAGAGCTGTGCTTTATGGGGACAAATGACTTCTTTGGTTTAGTGTTTCTAGACTAAGATGTAAACTGTGACATATGGCTTCATATGTGCACAATCACATGTATATTTGTATATTCATATGAATATGCAGCAGTTAAGTGATGATATGTTTGTTACTTCTGTGCTGCTGCTCTCCTCTACGCTGAGTATTGATTGAGAATATCACTGCTGAGTAAATAGATGAAATTGTGTTTTTATTGTGGTGGTTTTTGTACATTGGTGGTACTCTTTCACTCAGCAGCAGTAATGTCTATGTCCTGAATGTTCAAACAGAGCATTAAAGAGCCCTTGCCTGATGCCATTGGAGGCTCCCCTGCAGCAGACCCCGCCCATGGCAGCAGCTCTGGGATGCTGCAGTACCTGCAGTCCTGGTTCCCTGGCTGGGGAGGCTGGTATGGATATGCTCAGCAGACATGTGAAGGTGAACCTTTTGAAGGGCTGCTGCCAGACCCGAAGGAACAGTGGAATCCAGAAGGCATACTGGGTATGGAACACAGGGTTTGCTCCCATGGTTTGATACCTGGTCCAGGTGGACAGAAAGAGCTCTGGGCCTGTACTGTTACAGGATTGTCTGCCAGCTGATGTACCCAGGCAGCAGAGCCTGCCTAAAGCTGAACAGCCTGGGCAGTATGTGGGTGTTTGGATACCTGCTTATTTCCAAAGCCATACAGGGAATGCATTTGCTTCCACTGTTACTGTCATTTGTGGCAAAGAGCTTTGGGATGTCTTCTGTTCAAGTGTGTGTGGGGTCATGTGACGGGGTGTAGCAGGAATAGTGCTGGGTTGTTGGGGTCTTTGTAAATTCATGCTTATGTTACCTTGATTGAAATAGAAGAATTCTATGGAATATTCAGTTTTTTCAAGGAAAAAGGTATATCTGCTCTATTTTTTGTTTCTGTTTTTTCCCCTGAGAGCTGCAGAAGTCTTTGTTTTCATATTCATAGGAACTTTCTTGTTCTTCAGTAGCCCTCTAGAAACTTAATTTATTTAATGTGTTGTTTTTGTTTTTTATTAGGTACGGATGAATTTTTTGATCCTGCTGCAGATGCTTCCAGCATGAATACCTTTACCAAGAGAGATCATGTTTTTGCTAAATTAAATCTACAGCTGCAGGGTGGCTCTTTCACTCTGTTGCACAGGAAGAAAAAGGTATTGCGTGCTGAAGAGACTGCTTTTATGCAGCTGGAGTTTTCAGGTATTTAGCCCATTTCTGTTCTTTCTTAAAAAAGATGAGAGCTGCCTCACAATCGTTGCACTATATAACAAATTTCCATGTTAAATTTTTAGTAGAAATATATATATAAAGACTTCAAAAATACTAGTTTGTTGGACAGTATTTTTTATTTGTAAAATTTAAATAAAATGTATGCTATACTAAAAGAAACTATTCTATGTATTTTAATGTATTCCAGGTGTAAAGATCTTGGCAGAATCCCTTCCTCGTAGAAAGTCTTCCCTTCTCAAAGTTCAGCTTGGTGGTCTTTTCCTGAGGGATTTGGCAACAGAAGGGACCATATTTCCTGTTCTTGTTTTCCCAAATCCTGTAGGTGAAAAAACTCATATAAGTTACTATGTGGGATGCATAATTGTGTATGAAAATAGTCATACTCCAAAACTCAAAGTATTTCTTATCCCAGAAAGGGAAAACAAAAGTCCTGAGAAAAGTTTCCACTTGTTGAATTTACTTTTTCCCTTTCTTTCTAAATATCATTTATAGAACTCTTCATTTTTTAATCTATATGCTTGTGGCTTCAACCTTTCAGTTATATGGGTAGAGAAGAAGGTCAATTGTTGAACAACATTTGATTTTTGGAACAATCAGCATTGCTGCTTAATCAGTGATTGTTCTTTTCCATACAGCTCTGTGGCCCAAGTAATGGTTCTGTTTCACCTGTATACTGGTACACTAAATGCAGAAATAAATTCTAGAAAGGATTTCAAAGTTCTCTTCTGAGTGAACAAAATTTGAATCTAAAGCCATGAGGATTCCCATTTATTTTGTGCTTTGTACTGACTACAGTTTGCACTTGAGAGTTCAGCCTGCAGGAGTGGAGAGTGTTTGCTGCTTAGTCATATTGCCTTCTTTTGTTTGACCATGTCAGGGAAAAATTGCATATCATAATCTCTGACTGTACATATAGTTCAACAGAAAGGACTTTTATGCTTATATCAGGTGGCTTGATTGATTTTATCTAAACAATCTTTTTTCTTTTAAATTCTTATTAGCAAAAAGAGGTTGGCTGCATGTCTTCCTTTGGACTCCAAAGTTTGTCCTCAGAAAGGACTAATCAGAACACTGGTAAAGTTTGCATTTTATGTTTGATGTGATAATTCTTACAAACCAGAAATTTCAAAACTTAAGTGCCTAGAGTTTGAATTAATGCAAATGCTTTGCTAATGGCAAAGATAAAATCATAGAAGCTTTTTTCAAAATGTAAGGATGCATGCAGGTTGACTTTAAAGGAACGAAGAAATGTATTTCAAGACAATAGATTTTGCACTTTTGGTTTAAAAAGAAATTGATATGAGTTCAACATTGGAACCCCAATTATACTAATGTTTTTATATCTATAAACTTGTTGAATTTTGTTGATTGTAAAAGTTGATCATATTACTTCCTTTTCTGTTACTGAAGAATTCTTAGACGCTTGTACTTTCCCAGTAGTACCAGTTAAAAATCAGTTATTAAATTCTTTGGGAGTTGTTTTTTGCTTTTGTCTTACTTGTTTGTTTCGTTGTTTTTTACAGCTGCTTTTTGTAAGTCATTTTTTATTCAGTTGCAGATCCTGATGCCCCAGTATTTGAGATGCTTTATGAAAGAAATCCAATTCACAGCACATTTGAGAGGCGCCTGGAAGTCAGTACCAGACCTCTAAATATTATTTACAATCCACAAGCCATTAAGAAAGTAGCTGACTTCTTCTACAAGGGAAAGGTTCATGCCTCAGGTTAACCTTTAATGTGTTTTTTTTGGTGGGGTTGGGTTTTGTTGGTGGAATTACTTCTTTTTTTGTCTTTGATTTTTATTTTCATTCTTAGAAATATAAAGCACCAATCAAAGAATCTTCACTTCAGCTTCAAATTTAGCAATACTCCATGTCTTGTCTGGAGGGTTTTGTTCCTTTGTTTGTTTTGTTCTTTGTTTAATTGAATCCGGGATTTTGCTTGGCAGACTCCTGCAACTTCTGCTTTAAAATTGCAAGTTACTTTAAAATTGCAAGTTACTGTTATGCCCCATAGTGGATGTTCATATCCCCTAAATTAAAATGCATAAATAAGGAGAGGGTTTAGAGAGATCATAGAGTACCTGTAAGCTGTTCTGGCAGTTGATGGAGTTTTTTTGAGAGGGCAGTTAAAAGAGTATTTCTATAGTAATTATACAGAGCAAATAGTTTTCTAATTCCTGTTGTATTTTTTTTGTTGATGAGATTAAGGCTGCCCTTTGTAACAGCTTCTTGAGATACCTTGATTTTTAGATTTGAACATTCTGGTTCTTTAAATTTCTAAGTGCAACAAGATTTTGGGGTTCCATTACCTAAGCCTGTAACACTATAAAGTGGCCACCTTTGCAGTTTTGGTTCTTCAGTTTCTGAGGAGATGACAGGTGACAGTAAGTAACATTAGGAACATGCAAATGTTCTTGAAATACCAGTTGTTTTCCTGCTGATTATGGTAAATACCAAAAGATTCAAGTTACCTGGTATAAAGGTATGTGTGACACCTTTTCTCACAAGGTGAGAATATTCCATAAATATTCAAGTTTAAAACAAACAGACCAACCAAGCAAAAAAAAGCCACTGTCTGCACATGCAGATATTAATGTTTAGTCAGAATTTCCTCTGTGGCCGTACTTAGCACCCTTTCTGTCTTACTCAAATTTAATTACTCGGGCTGAAGGTCTGTGAGATAAAGACCAAAAAATGGATTGGGAAGTATTTTTTAAGTGGGATTATTTGTTTTGTGCTTAAATACTTCCTTTTCACTATGCAGAAGCCTGGTGCATAGGCACAGACAATGACTTTCACCTGTTGTATTTTCCTGTTCTGTATTATATTGCTTAAATTTAAAATAAATATTTTATCTTTTTTTCTTCCATTTTTTCTTCTGATTCAATAAAAGGTGAACAAAGTTATACCTAGTCAGTTTTCCCTCTCTTGTGCAGGTTTTGGTTATCAGTCTGAGTTAGAGGCAAGAGTGGCTGAAGCTGCCAGAAGACAGTACAACAAGCTGAAAATGCAGACAAAAGCTGAAATCAGACAAACGATCGATCGTTTATTGGTTGGAGACTTCATTGTAAGTTTTTGCCCCCAGAATGTTTATGTAGACTTTCAGCCCTTTGGTTTAGGACTTGGAGCTCTAAGGAGTGAGGTTTGTTGTTGTTTGTGTGATGTTCTTTGTGAGCAGGAGGGGAGTTTTCCAGGAAGTGTTGTAGATTGCTTTTGCTGTCAGTCAGTCCAGGCTTGTGGTGCAGGGCACGTTTTCACCTGCTGAAAATGTTTTTTTATTGACTGTGGTGGGAGTCTGTGGTTAAACAAGGTACCAAACCTGAGTGTGGCTGGAGTTTGTGATAGTCAGCTCATCAGGAGAAAAAGTGGCTAATCAGATGTTTCACATGGCTTTTTTTGGTTTGTTTTCTTGTGGGCTATTATATCTTTTTTCTTAACTTTCAGGAAAACAGCAAGAGCTGGACCGTGTGCCTTGATATCTCTGCCCCTCAAGTGATCTTTCCTGATGATTTCAAATTTGTGGATCCTGTGTTAGTTGTTGTAGATCTGGGAAGAATATTACTCACAAATTCTCAAGGTATGATCTATAATTATTGCAGCTTTCCTTTTCTTTTTATCTTCTTTCAGAAAGTGAGAGTTTAAAAAAAAGGGTAAAATAGTACTGGGAAGTTTTGTGGGTGTTCCTGCTTTGCAAAGTAGAAAAAATCCTTTTCTTAAGGTAATAAAAATCTGATGATAAAAATCCTGTAGTTAAGTAGCTCTTACCTTTCATTTGGTTTTGAGGATCAGAATAATTGTGTGGGCAGAGTAATGGGTTCTTTGTTCCTTTTTTGACAACTTGGTCAAAAGTAAATCTTGCAGTAAATGGATTAAAAATAGGACAATAGTGTCTTTTAATAGCTTCTGTACTACTGTCAGTTGTGACTGACACCTCTGTGAATGTAGAAGTATAGTAGATTTCTTGTTGAGGAAAAAGGAAGTGACAGTGGAAGGAGGCAAGGACATTACCAGATATGCTTTGTGTTAAAAAAAAAAATAGGACTTCAGACAGGATGATCAGATAATCATAGGGAACATCTGAGGAGGGGGGGAGAATACTTTTGTTTACTTGTTTGTTTACTGTTTTTTTAATCCACAGAAGACTCTAAGAGGAGTGCAGGTGCCATTTCTTCAGAAGACAATGAATTGAGTGATGAGGAATACAAAACACCTCTTGCAACTCCTCCCAATACTCCACCACCAGAATCCAACACCAATAGTGGCATCAAAATGTCTGAATTTACTGGAGTAGAAATAAGCGAAGAGCAGCTACAGGCACACTTAATGAGTAAAAGAATGTATGAGAGATACACACTTTCTTTTATGGACCTTCAGATCATGGTGGGCCGAGTGAAAGACAACTGGAAACACGTTCAGGATAGTGATGTGGGTCCAACTCATGTGGTAGAAAAATTCAATGTTCACCTGCAACTGGAGCGCAGACTGATCTACACATCTGACCCAAAATACCCAGGAGCTGTCTTGTCTGGAAACTTGCCAGACTTGAAAATTCACATCAATGAAGACAAAATCCTGGCTCTGAAGAACTGTTTGACACAGCTGAGTACATCTGAAGCTAAGTCTTCAGATGCCCTACATTTAGGGAAGGACAAGATTTTTGCAGAGGTAGACCAGTTTGGCAGTTTGCACGATTCTGTAATGAATCTAACACAGAGTGTAGTCATGCTTGAGCAGCACACCCGGGAAGTTCTTGTTGAATCCCAGCTGCTTTTGGCTGAGTTTAAAGTAAACTGTATGCAGTTGGGTGTTGAGAGTAATGGGCGGTACATCTCTGTGCTCAAGGTTTTTGGCACCAATGCCCATTTTGTGAAAAGGCCTTATGATGCAGAGGTGTCCCTGACTGTCCATGGCCTGTTACTGGTTGATACTATGCAAACATATGGAACAGATTTTGATCTTTTGATGGCTTCTCATAAGAACTTGAGCTTTGATGTGCCAACAGGAAGCCTTCGAGACAGCAGGGCTCAGTCCCCAGTTTCTGGCCCACGAGATACACGTCTCATTGATGTTGCTGGGTTGGCAGAGAGATGCACTACAGCCTCCAACACCTCACCTGGTAACAATGGAAAACATCAAGAGTCCTTGATAAAATTGGAGTATCAGTTTGTGAGTGCAGAATGCCCATCAATGAACTTGGATAGCAGTCTGCAGGTGATCTCTGTGCAGGTGAACAACCTAGATATCATCCTTAACCCAGAGACTATTGTTGAACTGATTGGGTTTCTCCAGAAATCTTTCCCCAAGGAGAAAGAAGATTCTAGTCCTCAGCCTTTAATAGCTGACTTGGAGACAGGTTGGAGGGAACAGGAAACGTTCCAGTCCACTTATGCACAGAACACGGAGGTAGCAGTTGATATTCACTGGTTAAATGTACTCCTCCTCAGGACAGTTGGCATGACAAATGGAGAAAAATATGGCAGAAAAATTGCAACAGCCAGTATTGGTGGCACCAAAGTCAATGTCTCCATGTGTAGTAAACTGGATGTGAATGGCTCTCTTGGATGCCTTCACCTTATGGATCTGACCCAAGACAATGTAAAGAACCAGTACGTGGTGAGCATAGGGAACACAGGGAGGTATGAAAATCTCATTGGCAACGTGAATTTGTTTGAATCCTTATTCTTTAGGCTTGATGATGGAAATAGCCTTCCAGATGCTTTAAGTTTCACTTTCACAGAAAAGTCGAAAGAGGAGTGTTCTCTCAACCTCAAGATGGCCTCTTTACACTACAACCACTCAGCCAAATTTTTGAAAGAACTGACTTTGTCCATGGATGAGCTGGAAGAGAATTTCCGCAGCATGTTGAAAAGTGCAGCTTCAAAAGTTACAACAGTCTTGGCAACTAAAACTGCTGAATACAGTGAAATGGTTTCTTTGTTTGATACCATACCACGATCAAGAGATGTTGCCAGTGCAGAAGATAACGAAGGTGATGCATTTGGATCACAGTCCCTCAAAGCTGATACTATCAAGCTTATATTAAATATAAACATTGAATCACCAATTGTCTCCATACCTCGAAAGCCTGGTAGCTCTGAACTGCTTGTAGGTCATCTAGGACAAATATCTATTCAGAATTTTGTACCAGGAGAAGATGAGTCTTCAAGTGATAGGCTGCAAGTTGAAATTAAAGATATTAAGATGTATTCATTAAATAGTAGTCAATTTACAAACAAGAAGGAGCCTGCAAGTGAGATACCCCATGGGCCACATTCTTCATCAAGCCCTGCCAGCATTAACAACCAGGAAGAATCTCATTTTACTCGTCATGACTTCTTTGAATCATTACATAAAGGCCATGGTATGTTAATCAGAGGAGTCTTAATTATTATAATAGAAGTAGCATATGTTTAAAATGTGTATTGACCAAAGGTCTGATTGTATATTCTGCTTCACCCATCCTACTGAAACACATTGGTCAGTTTTAATGACAGTGGGTTAGTTATTGTATTTATATCCATTTTTTGTGTTCTGAGCAAAAACGGAATGATGCCTTTTAGGCAGAAATTGAGTAAAACATAACCATACAACCTTAGTCCAGCATTGCTCAGATTCTGAGCAAGTTCAGTTGCTACTGTGTTTTCTCTTCCTTAAGTATTTTTGGGCTAATCAGTTCATTTGCTCTAGTGTTGTTTTAATTTCATTTTCTCTTAAAGCTTTCCACATTCTGAATAACACCACCATCCAGTTTAAATTGGAAAAGATACCACTAGAGAAAGATTTGGATTTAACTTTTCCTCTGTGTAATGAAGACTTTGGAATATCAAGCATTATGAAGATTGAAGGGAAATTTGTGAACCCTCTTCAGGTACAGAAATGTAGTATTTCCACTATCAATATGAAAATATTTCCCTGCATAGAAGATAAGTATTTTTCAGGCCAGTATCTTCAGGTTTAACACGTTGGTAGTTTAGAAATCAGATGCTTATACACATGGTTAGAAGAGACAGTCTTAAATTACAATGATAATGACCAATAGTTGACCTTGTTTGGGGCATTTTAGATGTCTTTAGGAATTAGTATAACTTTTGCTTATCTTGAACACAGAAGGAAAAGTAAATGTGTCACTGTCCAAATAAGATTATTTGCAGTTTTAGTTGAAACTAAGAATTAAAATGCCATTACCTTGAAAAAACCTGTGCAAGAGCAGAGGTTTTAAATAGAGAAAATTGAAACTTCTAACACTTGGGAGACAAACCATGATGGCTAAGTAGAATGTTTGTTTCGTATATTACTGTGTAAGCTCAGGTGGTGAATTATGTTTAACTAACTCTGTGTGGATGGTTTTTGCCCAGGAATACAAGGTATCATGTTCTAGGATCCCATCCCATGTATTTCTGGGTGGTATCATCTTGCAGAGCTAATACAGAAGAAGTGTTTTGCTTCAGTTTTGCATTGTACCTTGTTTTGCATTATTCTTTTCTTGGATGAACTTAAAATTTGTGTGGTTTGGAATTCCACTTACAAGTTTTAGAATATATGTATTGATTCCATTAATGTATAGAGCTCCAATGTGATGATTGTTTCTTTTTTCTACATTGTAGGTGGTGTTAGCAAAACATGTATATGAACAAGTCCTTCAGACTCTGGATAATTTAATTTACAGTGAAGACTTGAACAGATTTTCAACCACCACTGTATCTCCAACTGGTCTTAGTTCTCCTTCAGAAAACTACTTCAACTTCAGAGAACCTACTTCATCACTTCATAGTACAGGCACAGAATTCTTGAGTGAACGGAAGGAAAATGGCTTATTCAGCCACTCTAGTTTTAATTCTGTTTCAAACAAGCCCTTAGCTATCAGGGAAACAAAATCCTTTACTCAAATTCAAGCAAACTTTCACATCTCAGAGCTCCAGGTTCAGTTAAGTGGTGATCTCACACTTGGGGCACAAGGTCTTGTCAGCCTTAAGTTTCAGGATTTTGATGTTGAGTTTGCCAAAGATCACCCTCAGACCTTGTCCATTCAGATTGCCTTGCGCTCCCTGCTGATGGAAGATCTCCTGGAAAAGAATCCAGACTCTAAGTATAAAAACCTCATGGTGTCCCGTGGAGCACCCAAACCATCCAGTTTAGCACATAAAGAATATCTTTCCCAGTCCTGTCCCTCAGTATCCAATGCAGAATATCCAGATATGCCACGTTCCCTCCCTTCCCATATGGAAGAAGCACCTAATGTCTTTCAGCTGTACCAAAGACCAGTTTGTGCCTCCCGTAAGAAGCAAAAAGAAGATGGTGATTCTGAGTATCCTCTGACTCCACCTCCTTCTCCATCAGCAGACAGATCCAAGTTGCCCTGTGGAAAAAGTAACTTTGATGATTCATTAGTTCATATCAATATATTTCTAGTGGATAGGAAACATCCTGAATTTTCTTCTCGCTATAACAAAATTAACCGCAGTGTAGATGTTGATTTTAATTGTCTAGATGTGTTAATAACTTTGCAAACTTGGGTAGTGATACTGGATTTCTTTGGGATTGGATCCACTGCTGATAACCATGCTATGAAGCCGCAGCCTGAAGATACTCAGCAGACAATCAAAGCAGAAATAAATTCCTTGTCAGCTTCTCAAGCCCAAGAGCCTGTAAACACTAAGCTGGATCTAAAGGTATACTTGAGATGCAAAGCAGTAATTGGATTGTCTGTCATAAAACATCTGGTTGATAGAAACCTAAGGTGACATTTACATCATGTGTTTTATATTCTAGTGGGGAGAGTACATAAATGAAGAAACATTTAAAATGTGTAGATGTAGTTAAAAAAAAATTGAGTTATAGAAAAGCAGAACGTATGCAAAATGCTTGGCTCCCTTGCTCTGTGACCCTCTCTTTAATGAAAATGTTGCTTCAGTATTAAAGACCTAACATGGTGCAATTGGCACCATGCTGTTCTAGGTACTGTGGAGTTTATTTATGCAAAAGGTCTATATTTTATAAATATATATCCATATATGTTTATACATTTATGTATAAATATGGTATTTTTTAAAAACACATGATGTATGTGTATATAACATAGTCTTTACCCAGAGGCCCTGCAGTCTAACATACACATGACAAATCTTGAAAGAGAAGAAGATGAAGGTAACAGTGCTGGGATTGGTTCTTGGCCATTGATCATTGATCTTCATTGAATGATCAATGTTCTTTGATCATTCTGAATTGTTTGGGAGATGCATTAATCTGCAAACAAGGCAGTAAAAACGTTGCTCTCCTTCAGTGTCTCCCAATCAGATTGTTTGTCATTCATGTGTTACAGTGCAATTGTCTTGGAAAAAAGCTAAACAAGATGTTCAAGAAAGGAAGTCATGTTTCCCATACCAATTTGTTCCTGTTTTGTTTGACCAGGTCCATTCTTTATCCTTAGTCCTGAATAAGACAACCAGTGAGCTTGCTAAAGCCAGTGTGGCAAAACTTGCAGCTCACTTGGAAGTGATTGGTGAGTAGATTGAAGGGCTCAGGTTGTTTGCAGCTTAAAATAAAATGAGGTGTGCACTGGAATTATGATTTTAAATATTTTTATTTTGGTGCTTATTGGGTTTTTGTGTGTTTTTTTCTGGGCAAAATGTACATTCTTCTCCTACTGCTTCTTCCTTTACTTTTTTAAGGTTTATTTTAAATTGTGGCTTAAATCCCTCCCAGTTTTCAAACCTTTAATCATTTTAGCTGCGATTTTAATACTTCACTTTCACAGAGCAGAAAAATAGTTTTTATTACTATTCTAGAGGAAAAAAAGGAGTTGTATCTAAGTTTCACAAATCAAAGTGGTGTGATCACATGGTGTGTGTAAAGCCTAGAGTAATGTGTGGGTTATTACAATCTTTGTAGCAGAAACACATGATTTTCTTTGAACATGAAGTTTAATGTTTATTGAATTGACTTATTTAATGACTTGTAATAAGACTATCCTACTAATAGAAACTTTTGAGTTTTAGTAACTGATTTGTGTTTGAGGATCCTGATTGTCTGTCCTTCATTTTGCAGAGGGAGATTTAGCCTTGCAGGGAAGTATTGGAAGTCTGTCCTTAAGTGATCTTACATCTCATGGAGAATTTTACAGAGAACGTTTCACTACAAGTGGAGAAGAGGCACTCATTTTTCATATCTTTAAGTATGAATTTAAACTTCTTGTTATTCAATATTAGATTGTTACTCCATTAACTTCCAACCCCCCCAGAAAAATCCCCAAAAGCCAAACAAAGCCAGAAAACCCAAGCCCACACCTGTCAGGGCTGCATGATTCTGTTTAGGCTTCTTGGGACTTAAGTGGGACTTAGAATATTTTCACTTATAAATTTAAGGTTTTTAACTTTGTCTTGCAATGTACAAAGAAATGGAAAAGGAAAAGTAGTTTTTTATTTCCCTCTAAAGCTGTCCTTGAAAGTATTTACATGGTAGTTTGTTCCTAGCTAAAACAGATTTTTTTGAAAAGTTGGAAGAGGTTTCAACTGATGAAATAGAATTCCATTGCTCCTTGATTTTGGAATAAGGGGTTTGCTTTTGTCATAATGCAAAAGTGAATTTCTTTGTTATGTTTTAAGGAATAGGTCTTATGATGTTCCTGGTTTTCTAATTAATCAGATTAGAAATTATCCAAGTAATGTTGTGGAGTTAGTTTCAAATATGACAGCAGACTGATTTAGAATTGAAAGCACACATTATCCTGCACTGGAGTAGTTACGTTAGAAGCCACTGTTCTGATATAAAATCACCAAAGGTTTAACTTTGATTACACCTGGTTACTGCTGATATAAAAGTAACAAAGGTGCAACGCAGAGATTAAAGGTGCATTCCAAATGCAGAATTTTCCTGTTTGCTTAATTAAAACTCAACAGCACTTAAATGTACAAAATTTAGAAGTAATTAATACAAACCAGATCCAACTGAAAGAGTGTTACTTACACGCTGCGAACATTAATTAAATCCTCTATATTACCATTTTGAATAGAGCAGAATGTCTAATGCTGCTTCTAAAATGTAGCCAAGATGGGTAAATTTGACTTTGGACCCTTGTCACAGGTATGGGAGGGCGGATCCTCTGCTGCAGCGGGAGTGCGACGTCCGCGTGACCCTGCGCATGGCCTCTGTGCAGTACGTGCACACCCAGCGCTTCCAGGCCGAGGTGGTGTCCTTCATCCAGCACTTCACTCAGCTCCAGGATGTCTTGGGGAGGCAGAGAGCAGCGATTGAAGGACAAACAGTATGTCTGGGCCTTTTTGTCTTCTTTCCCATCCTGTTTTTTGCAGTTGAAATGCAGTATATGATTTACGTTAATGCATCGATTCAAGTTGAAATGGTGGGAGGTTTTAGAGTTTTGGTGTTGGTAGAGATTTCTCAGGCTCATCTTGTAGTCAAGAGATGTGGTTACTGTGCTGCAAAGAGAGAGAAAAAGACAGCAACACACACAGACCTCTTTGGGGAAAAAAGGCCAACTTTATTGTTCGGATAGTCCGTATTTAAAGTGTGTTACATGCAGCTAGGACAGGACAGTAGTTCATTGGACAATTGGGAAAAACATCTCTGGGACAGCGTGTCCCACGGGAAAAACACCAGGTGTTAATCTGTATTATGAATTCCACTCTGTTTTTCACCATGTTATCATCCTGGGAGACTTCCTCCCTAACTGAAGCTGTAGTCAGCTTGTCAGCCTGGGAATGGACCTGAGAGTCAGGAGAAATCCAGGCCTGAAAAGAACTTCCAAGCTGTAATTCCCTAGCTCTCTGAATGTGTGTGTCCACAGAGAGACTTTAATTAGGACCATCCTGCTGCTGTTTGAAAGTGCAGAATACCAAATTTGCACATTCCTTAAAACTTCAGCACCTGGTTTCTGCAGGATGCACTGGCAGAAAGGGTCAAGGTGTTCACTTGTCTTATTCTCCCCTGTTCACCAGGAAATAACACCTGAATTAGGAGAGCCAGGTGAGAAGTTCTGTTCCACTCAGGTGTATGTCTCTGATTTGGTTTGATGGCTGATAGGCTGAGAAAATCAGAACTTCTGCATGGTAGAGTGTATGAATATAGAGATTGCAGAGCAAGATATAGTATGTCAATATAGAGTATATAGGGCATGATAGAGTGTTTCAATGATCAGGACAGCCATAGATCACATGACCTAATGTGGGAGTAATTAATATGGTCAAGAGTCTTCTTTTAATAGAAGCTTCTCTTAATTGAAGGAAAAACAGTGAATACTTGGATATTAAAATGCTTCATTGTGCATCAGTTGGGAAGTTTCAGTTGGATTTTGAAACATATCTTCTAAATGATGGGGTTTTGTTTTTTGCAAATAATTTTTCTTAAGTATTTTGTTACGTAGTGAGCTGAGTAGTGTCTGTTCTGCCTCTCAGCTCAGGGGTGAAAGGGTGTGTCACTCCTGAGTGCTGCACCTCTTGCACAGGTTTTTCCTGTGTGCATCATAATATTTTTTTAATGAGCCTTTATTCTCTGCCTATAACAAGAGTTTGAGGGGTTTTTTTGGTTGCTTTGTTGTTGATTTTTGTTTGGTAAAAATTCTTACTGTATCTTCATTTTATAAATCAAGGGGTAATGATCCTGAGTTCAGTACTAATCAGTAGGAAGTAACCACCTGCTTCCTGCAATTTTTGTAATTATTTTTTAAATGTATTTTTGCTCTTCCCAGGTGAGAGATAAAGCCCAGCGAGCTTCCCGAGTTCTTCTTGATATTGAGGCTGGGGCTCCTGTTCTGCTTATACCTGAGAGCTCCAAGTCTAACAGTCTTATTGTAGCTAATCTGGGAAAACTGAGAGTGAAGAACAGGTTCCTGTTTGCAGGAATGCCGGGTACTTTTTCATTAAAGAACAAGGTAGGAACATTGCTTCTTAATTTAGCAGCTTGTAGTTTTGCTAGTTCTTGTGTGTTTTATT
Organism: Buphagus erythrorhynchus; assembly: GCA_013400855.1. NCBI lineage: Eukaryota > Metazoa > Chordata > Aves > Passeriformes > Sturnidae > Buphagus > Buphagus erythrorhynchus. The sequence goes on from VZTT01071120.1 coordinate 38,672, forward strand.
TCTAAATCAAAATTGTAAATGATTCTTACATTTTACTTTATATATTGGCTTTATAGTTCTAGTAATGAGAGTCTGTGCCAGTGTACTGACAAATCTTACAGATTTGCCTTACTGCTGGTTGTGCTGCACTGCCCTGCCTGTCTTGAGTTTCCTGTCTGAGGCATTGGGGCAGAGGGGAGACTGAACTGAGTGTTTTGAGAGAACAGAGGGAATAAAGGAGGCTGAACTCACTCCAGCTGCTCTGGTGAGGAAGCAGGACCCACCTAGGTACACACCTGAATGTAGGAGCAGGATGGGCTTTCAGCTCACCCTGTTTGGTTACTGCAGCTGGTCACCATGGAAAATTTCCACAGTGTGAACAGCAGGAAATGGGTCTGTGTTGGCTGAGACTTGCTCTAACACAATAGAGAACAGAATTGGGTGTATTTTTTTTTCTCCTCTCCGTGAAACTGTGTGTAGTNATCTAACACACTGGACAACAGAGTTGGGTTTATTTCTTTTTTCTCCTCTCCGTGAAACTGTGTGTAGTTGCTTTGATGAGGTGAAACCTTGGGAAAGGTTTCCAGTGGCTGTACACGTGGCAAAGCACAGGACAGGAGTAGCTGGTGCTACTCTTGAGAGCTGCAGCCACAAAATTTGGGGTAAGGAAGATCCATCTTGGATGGCTTTCTCTATCTAACCCACTCAACAAAGTAGGGAGTTGTCTGGGACCCCCCTAATTCCATTTTGAAGGGGTTAGAAGTTAGATGGACTAAATTACTGCAGTGGACTTGTGGTGTGTCTGTTGCCTTCATCTGATTGGTATCCACCTGTTTTTTTGCTGTAAGGAAATAGTAACTATGATGTTGGGTTGTTTCCTGTACCATAGTGTGTTGATACAAGTACAGGTTTGTAAGCAGTAGATTCCTGAATTAACGTTATAAGTTAAAGAAAGTGTGCACAATAATTTTATTTCAGCCTAAAAATACTGTGTTATGTAGCACTGTGGAAGTGTAGATGTTTGAAATGGGATTTAGTGGGGTTTGGCATTTTTTTGGTTGGTTTTGTTTTCATTTTTCCTCTGTCCTATGTTTATTTTTGAGGATCGGATTTTACAAGGCAATGCATACAAGGATCCTGTTTTATTTGAGGTATTTCACATCTTTATAGCAGTGCTCCTCATTCATTCTATTAAAAAAGTATTCTTCTGGAATTTAGCAGTTTAAAAAGCTATTTCATTTATTAAAAATGATGTTTCTGTTCTAAAGGTTTTGCTGAATTCTATAAGAATTGGATTTAAAGTTTTTGTGGTGTGCTCTTTATGCATGTCTGAGGAGCTGCTAATTTGGATTTAATTGCATAAATTCATAGATTTATAGATGATGTGATGATTTTCCTTTGCATGTACTTTTCAGTCTTTTCTTTACAGTATGAAGTTAAATATTAATGTCCTCAAATTTTTTTTCTTAAAATCCTTGATGGTGTTTACAATTAATTTTTTCCAATTTTTTCTAGTATTTAAAAACCATGTAAGGCAAGAAAATATTAACAATTAAAACCAGAAAGGGAAGTTTATGGTAGGGATTGTTGTGACATCAGAAACTGGATATAGAAGGAAGATGGGAAATTTTAGTAACAACACAGGAGTCAGGGGCAAAATGAGCAATCTTGGAGTAAGGGCTGAGTAGATCACTACAGATGGTAGCTACCTGCTTGGGACATGAGGTTAATTAATTGAAATGATTGACAGATTAATCCCAAAATCAGCTTTGGAGTATAAAGGTGGTGTGTAAACCTCTTCCACCACACAAATCAGTGGTTGAGGCCATTCCATCACAGAAGGCTGCCAGATTGGTCAAGCAGGATTTTTGGGAAAAGAAATTCCTGATGTTGACGTGACTTTTTGTAGTGAAATTTGCAAGTTTTTAATGCGAGACAGCTCACGGATTTCCACTGGGTATGTGGTAGTGGGGAGATGTCTGAAGTGTTTTACATCAATGGAAATGAACTTTTCTTTTTTCACCTGTGAGGAATTTACCACTAAGTGTAGAGATTTATCCAGCCTTAAACTGCAGGAGAATTTTAGGACACATTTTGATGTGACAACTGAAGTATATTTAAATGCATAAAATGTGAATGTGTGGAAGTGTTAGTTCACATATTGTAATATAACATGAAATTGCTGAACATGATCTTGCAGAAATAATGGCATATGTTTTTTCATCACCTGAAAAACAGCTTTAAATATTTAACAGTCTTTATTCTGGAGAAATATTTAATATCATGACAGTCTTACCCCTACATTTTGGTATTAATTTCATTTACATGAGAATTTTTCGGTTTTGTGCAAAACCCTCTGCTTTTGAATTAATTTCTCATTGAAAAGATTCCACAGCTTTTTGAGGAAGGTTGCTGAAATAAACTTTTTTTACAAAGAAAATGTTGTCATCAACTGCTAAGGCTATAGGAGAAAAGTTTCACCATTTTTCTACAGCAGAAGATACTGGCATTCTAATAATTTGTTGCAGCTTGAACCTTGGTGCATTGATGCCTTAGAAATTAAGTTTAAAATCTAATGTTAATTACAAAATTTCTTTCATTAGCAGGATTCAGTTCAATTTTCCCCTCCTGCGGGAACCCCAAAACATAGCGTGAAGAAAACAAATGCTGATGAGTCCAAATCAGCAATGGAAGGATTGGTCATGAAAAAATCATCAGGATCAAACATTTCTAGGCTGAAGAATGAGTCTGCAGTGAGCACATCGAGCAAGCAGCAAGGGCAGCCATCAAAGCTGCCTGTTGTCCCAAACCCTGAGAGCCCAGGTATGTGAAAACAGCAGGAATCCCATGGAGCTTCTTTTGCCTTGTGAAATAGTACAGTGGCATATTGCTTTTATCTTAGGTGACACTGAAAAAGTATGAGGCTCTAGGTCTGGAGATGGTAGGTTAGAGAAGAAATGACTTCTGAGCTTTAAGACTGATTTTTGCAGCTCAAAGGATTAGGGAGCTGTAGTTCAGTTTCTGGAAGAACAGTCCTGCAAGTGGGGTGTGTTTTGAGATGCAGATTGCACACATCAAAGGGGTATACTTGGACTTCTAATTAGGAATTTACATTTATCTGTGAGTGAGCTTGGTATCTGGTAGTTACAGATATTGATGAACATGAATTAAAAAAAAATAAATGGAATAAAATCAAAAGTAAATTAAATTTCTTTTTAAAAGTAGGTTGCATTAATTTTACAGATTCTATTTTTCTTCCTTAATGTGTTATCTCTTGTGTACTTGCAGAGGATCACATCTGCCTCTTAGACTGCATTGTGGTTGATCTGCAGGACATGGACATCTTTGCTGCTGAAAGATACCAGAGAGATTATTCCAAGGCTGTTGAAGATACCAGTGCAGATTTGAGCTTTCCATCCTACTTGGTGAGGCAGACAGGAGGGAGCCTGCTGACAGAACCCTTCAGACTGAAGTTAAAAGTAGAGAGAAACTTGGACAAGTGAGTTTAAACAGGGTCACTTTATGCTGTCACCTAGAGGAGTGCTGTAGGTGCCTTTTGTTGTATCCTAAAGGTCTTGCCTGCTGTGTTGGAGCTCCTGGAAACGCTGAGGTTTCCTCTTCGTTGCAGGGAGCTGAGTCACGCTGTTGCAGACATTTCAATCCATGGCAACCTGTCCTCAGTGCACTGCTCTCTGGACCTGAACAAGTACAAACTGATCCGTGGGCTGCTGGAGAACAACCTTGGGGAGCCCATCGAGGAGTTCATGCGCCCCTATGACTTGCAGGATCCAAGAATTCTTGTAAGAGGATCTATGTGCAGCTGAAATTCTCTTGAAATGTCTTGGGGGGGGTTTGCTGATTTTGCTGATGGCAGCAATATTTTAAGGACAAGCTCTAGACCATTACTGTGAAAATGGATTAGTTAAAGGCCACAGTCTTATGAAACGAAGCATTTCCCCAGTAATGGTTAATGAAACTCTTTGGAGAAGGACACCACACAAAAGCTGTTTACATTTTTCTAAAATACAGTTTAATTCAGAGATGAAAGTTAAACAGATGCTCTGAAAAAGAATTTTGGTGTTTTCCACTTTCAGACAGTTTTGAGTGGAGAAGTGTATACTTCCATGTCATTCCTCATTGACATGGTTAATGTGAGCCTGGAACTGATGGATCCAAAGGGAAAAGATGGATGCAGCTCTTTAGCCAGGTATGAATGTTCTTCTGTTACTGAATATCTTATCCTAAATACTATGCTCATGTGAAAGATACAGGACAAGAATTGAAATAATATGTGGAATTACAGTTTAATAATACAGTGAATGGAATTTCTTAATTAGAGTCCATACTGAGAGTTTGAGCTTCTCTGAAAGATGAAAGGGAATGACACTGTTCAAAAGATAGGGTCTGTCTTTCCAGTTGTCCTTGAAATAACAGTCCAGTAATCAGTTTACTTGCCCAAGAGAAATAGTATTTTAATTAAGAAAGTGATACAAGGGAAGGTTAAAAAAGCAGATTTCTGCTATGTTGGCTTGTTGGGTTTTTTTTTAATCCAGAAGGTTTTCGATCAGTGGAAAATATTATTACATTTAGTACAGATCTGTTTTCTATCTCTGTGACATGGGACATGATTGTAGTTGTTCTAGAAAATACCTAAATGAAAGATTTGAGGTGTGCCATAATAAATAAGTGACTCCAAGGAGTAAATAATCTGTAAGTCTCTTTGGTGTGTTGTTTTGCTTTTTATTCTCCCAGGTTTGATTTTAAGAAATCCAAGTTGCTTTTTGAAAGCTCTTCAAACGGAACAAAGTCTGTAAATCTGGTCTCTCATTCCATGATGGCCTTTGACACTCGTTATGCTGGACAGAAATATGCTACAGGCCCCCCAAATGTCTTCAATTGCATCTTTCAGTCATCAAAGAACAACAGTAGCCCAGGAACAATCCAGATTGAATTGCATTTCAGGTTGGTAATTCTGGGATTTGTTTGTTTTTAATAATGACATAACCAGTATTGTCCTGGTTTTAGTACACCTGTTATTATTGTAGATAAACCTGGGGACATTGTATTTCAATCTGATGACATTTTTGGGGTGATCAGTGGTACTTGATAGATTGAAATCTGCAGTTATTAATTCCCTGGAAGTTGTTGGATTTTTTTTTTTTCTCTTGTTGCAATAAAATTTAGGTTTGAATGTGTAATGGATCTGATGAAGGTTTGACCTATTAAAATCAGTAGTGCTTAAAGCTTGATAAGTCTGGCCTATCATTTGTATGTGTGCATAAAACCAGTTTGTGGAATTTTTAATATAAGATGCACAAAAGCTGTTTCCCAGCAGGTGTCACACATGGTTTTCTGAGAGCATCAAATACAGACAGAAATGGCCTCTTTCAAAAACAATCTCTGTATCCTCTTCTATGTTCTGTCCTACCCTGTTTGTTTTTTCTTACCTGTTTTTATCTAATTTAGTATTGAAATTGGGAATTTGAAGTATAATGTCAGTATTTACCTGTATCACTATGGTGTTTCTTTGAGGAATATTAATTACCAAAAAGAGAGTGAAGTGAGATGACTGGAGATGTTGCTTACACTTCTGATCAGATTTTCTGACCAAGCTCAGCTTTCTCACTCTCATATAAGTATGATACCTTCTGAAACAGTTGCAGGATTAATGTAGAAGAAAAAAATTCTGGATTATTTTAGTCAAGTAGAAAATTTTGGAGACATTTGTTCATAAAAATCAGCCAAAGAAACTTGTCAGTTGAGAGATTTTTTTTTTTTTAAGATTTGGATGCTGCATTACGGTTTTAGGTACCTAAAAAAAGTGTTCAGAAGGAAGTCAGCATTTCAATTTGAATAAAACTAAAATGGGATTTACTAAAAAATACACCCTAAAAAAACCCCAGATGGTTTTCACAGAACTGTTGAGTCAGTAGGTGGCTAGATTAGACCCAGTTAGTGAGTTTGCACAGTACAGCCTAATCTGGTTTATGAGTGAGAGTTTCAGGAATCTTCTTCCCAGCTGCTGTAATTTTAAATTTCAGCCGCAGCAGCATGTGGCTTTTAGTGTTGAGAGTGTTTTTAGTGGTTTTAGTTTTACCACTGTTTTTAGTGGTGAGAGCATCCTTGGCAGTAGATGTGAGGGCTGACAGAGCTCAGTGATATTGTTGTACTGGCTGGTGCCTCTTGAAATATCCTGGAGAGCCAGGGAGGGTTATAGGCTTTTGCTGTTGGAAGCAGCACAGGCACAGCCTGCTCCCCACTAAGGCATCAGAGTTCTTTGGAGATTTTATAGTTCACAGTGTGTTGCATTGACAGTGGTTTCATGGTATTTAAGCACTTAGATGATTTTCCAGTTAGCATGATCAAATGTAACTGGTATTTCAGATCATGAAGCCAAACACTTTATCTGTCCTAGCCAGATCTTCAGAATGGGGTGCTGGGAGCTCAGGCATGCTGACATTTTTTTCTGAATGACAAAGCAGCTTCCTGTGCTGCAAAATGCTGTCAGAGTGTGAGAGGAAATTCATGTTGTACCTCTTATCTTGGAGCCAGGTCAGAATGTTAGGTTTGATACCCAAC